>DWNI01000183.1:0-11196 GCA_018250175.1 Alychna victa
GCTGGCCACCTGCCTCCGTGCAGCAGCGGCCAGGTCCGCGCAGCGCCCGCACATTCCATCCCGCGATAGCGTGTTTTACTGGTGTCAGTATTATTTTGTAATACAGTGTTAAGCCGGCAGCTTTACTTTATGTTTAGTTTATACCTGATATCCCGCCGGGATACAGTTGTATTATATTCATCGAAAGGCCGAAGAGCCCAAAGCGAAAGGCTTCTGTAAATATAGCCTGTGTAGGTATTTATGAGATATTTATGATCGTTTATTTATTGACTGCTTTATTTAGTTAAAACTATACGATGAACCGCATCCGACTCGCCTAACGACTATTAACGGTTGCATCCATTAAACCTTGCTAAGCACGGCCTCGCGTTTTCATGGTATTCCCTCGTAATCTCATTATGAATCTCCCTTGTAAAAATCGTAAAACTGGATGGTGGTGAAACCCCGCTCCTCCGATGCGACCTGTCTCCGTATATCTAGATTCCAAATCTTTGATCTGTCGCTGTTGATAAATGTATCGAATGAAATCTGTCGTATGATTATTTGTCTATTTGTGTTATATCATTTCTTGTACATTTCTGTGAGGTCGCACTGGACGGGCGGTTAAAAAAAATAGTAAATTAGTTCCTGGGCTGTGAGCTGTGACATGGAACTGGTCGGAAGCTGTGAAGCCGGCATCGTTTTATTCTAGACCGTTCTACCATTCCTGTGGCGATTTAATGATTGACGTATTTGTGATATTCCGCCTTGTCAGCTTCCGAGCCCGCAGGTCGCCAGTGGCCCTGCATCGATTCATATGAGATTGTTTATATGAACATTCCAAAGTATATGTAAAATATTACCTACATCGCGAATAATTTTGAAATATCTGTTAAGACGCTACATTGTTAATTATACAGTTTTCTATTGATAATTTGTTAAAAGAAAATTATACGAAACTAAATCCTTAAAATGTTTTTGATTTGCCGTCACACTGAATTATAGGATTAGAAAAACAACTTATACAGGATAGTGTTCACTAGTTGCACTGGCTAATACGAGTATACAATATGGTATGCGCCCATGACAAACACCACACATACGAGTAACATACGAGTACCTTTCACAAAGTTTGTTAACAGAGAAAACACAAGTCAGTTAGCAGGCAGTCTGTAGAACAGAGGCGGAGTACTATTATACATATTCGTTAATCATTTTAATCTTGACCTGCTTTTAGATAAAGACCGAAAGATTCCTAATTTTTTGTTAATTGAGCCTAATACGTCGATACACAGTTGCTATCAAATAATGTAAGTTGTGCAAATATTTTAATGAGCGATTGAGCAAGCCGCTGTCCACACTCGCCGCCGCCTACGAATATAAACAGTTTTCGTTAACTTGTGCAATACGTTTACACCTGTTATTTAAATGAGTTCAAAGATAACGCTCGATCGCCGTGAAATTGATTAATAGTCCATTAAAATTAATAATATTTATGTACAAGCGACGTTAGCACGCGAACGAAAGTAGAGGTGAAGTTTTCTCTCGTAATTAAACGAAATCGAATCAGGAACAATCGGGTTTTTATTACGCCTCGCCCGACCGCCGACCGCCGACCGCTCGGGCGGCGGGCCGTGATTCGTTCAGAGACCTAGAAAAAGCTGCGCCGACGCAACTCGACGGCAGTCCATTGAGGCTCCGGGAGCATATTTTTATGAATAGGTACCTACCCGGGACCGGTCCGCGCCACCGGCGTCGCATGCACAGAGTTCATTGAATGAGTGCCCGTTCGTTTGTTGACATTCCCCGAAAACCTGCCCTGCCCGGAATAGCGTATCACGAGCTCCCACTGGATGGACAACGACAGAAATAGACGCCGCTGCGAGTAGATTAAAAGCCGTTTTTGGAGTTCGATACTTAAAGCACCTCGCTCATTTTGTAGGAATTAGGCGGATGTCGACGCGGCGTGAATAGGGATTTGGGGAAATGTGTTTACGGCGTCGTTAAACCCTTGTGAAACGCAACGGTACGGGCTTTTACAAATGTGTCAATGCTTTACTCATTCACCGACGGCCGACGCCATTATCTATCGTCCATTCACAACGTCTGCCTCTATTTGTACAGCTATTTATAAAGATGTAGAAAACGAGAACCAACATTCGTCATAGACAACAAGGATTGCAAAATATTACGCATTGTTAATTCCAAATCTGATAACATTAAGTTACAGTATACCTGTATACCTATCGCCGGAATTATTGAAATGTATAGATTATTGCATCATCAATGAAATCATAAAATTAATATTAGGCAACAAATCATCACTACATTCTTATCAGTGATAGTAGGTAATAACCTGTGAATCATGAACATGATAACATTAATTGTTTCTATGTTATTGATATGTGAATTACCGTATGTAGGTGTCCTCAAATAGCCATACAGAAATACCATTTACTTGAGGTTTGTTTTAGATTATTTGTAAGACAGCAGATCGAATTGATATCGCTACCTACCTATTGTTAATGTGTCATACACCCAGCTCTATATGTCCATATTTATAATACCACAAATTGAATGACTATTTGGGGATCCCCATAATGTGTAATACATCAACTTTATTACACTGGGATTCCAGCCAGGATTCAGTACATCTTGTACCGCTTATCTCAGATAAAACTAAATCATACTTTGAATTCAGCTTCCCAGTCCAATGATCTGGTTTTAGCAGTATTTTAGATCTGTACCAACACCTATTCCAAACAAAAATGTCAAGTAATTTGCGTATCGGAGAGCACTCTACAGTGTAGACTCTACACAGGTTGCTCTACCAAACGTATCGTAGGAGATTATGGGTTTACTTCCTCTTTTACTTATATTAGACGAGAAATTATTCTTCAAAAGACTTGAATGGATGGGAACGATGTGATGATTATAGGTCGTAAGTAAAGTCTGCAGTAAAATATTAAAAAATATAGTAAATTAATGTATTGATGAAATAGCGGATCTCGCGGAGACTTAACTCTGACCCTTTAAGATAGATTTAGGGTTATGTACAAAGAGAAAACGGTAACTATTACCTATTTATCCGACATTGAAGATAACTGTTATCTTTAAATGGATATTGGGTATCGTCCAAAGTTTTTGGTTTTTTTGTTTGCTTTTCTCTTTAATGGCTAAGTTTTATGAGCACAAAGGATAATCGGGCGGTTTGGCCAGATTGGACAGAGTGTAAGTGGTCACTGCCACCCATGGTCCACCATCTCCGTCTAACGTCTGCGAAAACGAAAGCTCAAATCCAAGTTTAAAAAATTAAGTGACACTAGAACTACATACCAGAAGTGCCAGCAATCCTACAATAATTACAAATCAACAATTAATATTAGGTACTAAGGACTTAACAATTATTTATCTTAAACGCTTAGATTAATGCGTAAATGTTGTTTCCATTGATAGTTACGATGGACGAGTATAGTTGTATAGCATGCGTCGGCAGTCGGTACTGTACGAGGATTGCTGTATCCCCTTCCTTGCACGACTAAGTACTTCCGTTAGCGGTAATGTAAGTCACGAAATGATTTTATTACGCCCGCCAGGCAAAACTGTGAATGAACACATCAAGTGAGGCGAGCCGAGACGATCGGTGACATCCACCGGCGTCGGCTGCCAACACCGGCTTCAGCAGACCTTCCCCGCTGCCCCCCGCCGTTCATAACCACGGCGATTCAGAGGATTTTAATAGAAAGGTGGAGCTCTCGCTGCTGGTCGTGGTTTTAGACGGAACGTCGCTCTACCCACACGGCTCCTTTATGGCATCGGTCAGTGGTCATTCCGTCCAATTAACATGCCTACGTGCCGACTGCCGGCCCACTTTGTCATTATGCGGCTCCGCGAAATCTTCCTACTGTACCTTACCTACTACCTACCTTGATACGACGCACTTTTGATGCAACTTCCATATACGGTACATGAATGGCGTCAATACAAATTGCGATGTAGGTAGGTACGTCTGTAGTTCCCTGAGAGTTTGTTTTTGCTTGAGGAATCGTTGTCAATTTATTTGTATGGAAATAGCTAACTAACGAGAAGACCAGCCATACGATGGTAAGCGGTCAGCGTTGCTGCAGGACATTAGCAACACCAAATGCATCACCGATGCGTGGCCCGCCGAAAAAGAAGAGAGAAGAAAAAAGAAAGTATTGGCTCTCAAGCCCCCAGCCGGAACAGTCAATTGTTTGGAGGCGACTCAAGCTAGAAATGGATACATTTCGTTTTAAGTAAATCAAAAATATAATTATTTTCTACTGATTTTAAATTTTCTGCCAATTGACCACAATCTTAACCTACCTATGACTCGGAGAATCACTTAATATTCGAGGTTTCCATTACGTTTTAACGGGAAAAGTCCCCGGAGTTACGGAAGTCTGTATTCGGCGATGACTACCTATTGGCCGTTAGAAAAATAATCCCGAAGAACTTTTAAATCTGAATTGTGTTCCATGTAAAGGTACGTTGGGGTCAGAGCGTGAGGGACGTCCTCAAGGAGCAATGTATGTAAGCTTAACCTCGAAGGTATAAGTCGGTAGTTCCAAAAGAAGACGCGGCATCTCCTAAGAACTATAAATGGTTTCTGCCATGGAACACATACCGCTGTAATTTATCATAATCTTAATTTTATTTCAAAAGGAATCGCTTGAGCCGACTTAACTAGTCGTAAAATATGTTTAATTTATATTCAATGGAGTGATTTTACGACGCCGATAAAGGTGATATCAGATGGAGAGCATTGCCGTTTCCATCGTGTATCATCGTGTGGGCCATTTTGAACAATCGTCAGCCTTTTGTGGTATTCATTATAAGAGAATGAAAGAACAAGAAACAAGAAAAATATTTAGTTCGACGAAGTTCGTTGAGATATCTGAAGTGAAGTTGTCATTAGGTAAATAATAAACTTGTCTAATACGTATACGATAGCGTCGATAACTAAGCGTTTAAGATAAATGCTATAGAATTTGGTATGGTTCTTATTGTTAAGTAGTTTTTTTGGACATCTTTGCAGTACATTGAACGGTGGAACGTTGAAAGCCAGGAATGAAATTTTGGTAAACAGTCAGAGTTAAACAGTTGAAATTTCCTTTAAAGTAAGCCCTCCAGGCGTTTGAGTACAGTATGATTTTTTAAATGCTGAAATATATTTTGGTAATAACAAAAATCAGGATTTTCAAGCTATCTTTACCTTCAATAGCTATTACAATTAGTTGTCTAGGTATTATTTTGGTGGTCATCAAAGCCAGGGGTTCCATGTCCCGTGACACCTGTGCCGTCACGCGGTGTCACGCAGCGTTTATCTGACGAGAAGCCCGTGCCGCGCTCGAGTGCCGCTTCCTGCGACAGGTGGCAGCACGTGCGATAGCGCGCGCGCAGCAAAAACCTATCCACATAGATTAATTTTATGCTCGTCAACGACTATGTTAACAAAATGTAAAACTTAACGAAAAACGTGAATTATGGATATAATAATATATATGTATATGGATATAAAGTTAGTAGTAGATCAAATAGTGGTAGGTACTTAGACATTAGAAAAAGAAAACAATGGTTTTTATTATTTTTATTGTCAAGTTTTATTTACAGTACAAAACTAAATTAGTACAGTTTTACACAAATATAAATGATAAGAAAGAGATCAGAAAAAAATTAATAAAAATTGAACTTCTTAACAGCAACAACATTCCAAATGACGCAATAACATACTTAGTTGATAAGATTAAAAGACAAGCCGTGAGAGCGTATATCAGTTCAAGTTTATACTTAAAGAACTGAAACAGGTGTCCGTATATGAAGAGTATTTGCGACAATCTACATCAGCTTAATTTTCAAGTTTCAAACCAGTTGGCCGAGGGTGGGCTGAAAAAATTCGGAACGCACGTGGCACCTGCCTTTCGACGCGTCATTGTTTGATGAAGCACCTATCAACGCTATCGAGAGCACGAGAGCACGACTGGCTGGATGCTTAATTGCCTGACTCTTTTAAAAAGTTACGGCCTAATGGGCCAACAGCTTTGAGTCGATAATGTGATTAAACATTTTTGTAAGTTTATTTTTCGAGTAGTATATACTTTTTATAATTTAAGGTGGGCATTTTTAGTTGGTAAAAATTTTAGTAGTTACGAAGAATAAATTGGTGGTTCAATACGTGGCACTACGGGGCTGGATCAGTAGGCATCTGCTGTCACATTGAACGATTCCACGTTGTGCTCAACCTCGTACATGATAGCAAACTTCTCTCTATGACGTCGATACACCTTTATTTCTGGGTTTCATCAAAACCATGATGTAACGTTTCAAGATATTTTACTACATAGTAACTTCTATATTTATTTTTACGTATTTCACTGCGTATCATTCAAACGTTAACGTTGTGTGCGTTGTTTAGGTTTTGAAAGTGTGAATAGATCAGTTAAGCGTCCTTTCTTTCGCAGTTAAAACAAGAAATACGCGATATAAAAAATTGTTTAGTACATATTTTAAAAAAAATCATGAATACTTATATGAAAATGCAACCTACATCGATTGATTCCCATCGACCCAAATAGTTTGTCAATCAACCATTCGTAATTCTATTCATCATTCGCTAGCTATTGTCAAACAAAAGCACTTAATGGCGAGACAATTTCAAAACGAAAATAATTTCCCGAGAAATCAGCGAGCACATCAGAGATAACTGGCACCGCGGAGGTCGTGGGAAGACCATTCTTCCGCTGTCGGAAGGATCAGCCGTGGCGCTCGGCGAGATGTTTGTGCAACTAAATCATAGATTATAGTAAAATGTCCCGGGAGACTCGGAAAAGTTTACATTCTATTATTACTGTTGTGAAGGCTGTGCATTCTTGAGCCATGTGTTTGACCTGGTATCTTTCGATGTACATCGTCTTGATCTCTTCCGCTTGGCTGGGATAGATTAATTTTTAACCCATCACGACTCCATTGATGGGCACCAAGCTCTGTTAGGCATGTATTGTTTGTATTGGCGATATAATCAGAAAAAATGACGTAATTATAAATATTCCCTAATGCAGAACGCCGAGAATTGGTTCCTATATTTCTCGCATGGCAACGCAATGAATGTAAGACAATTGTCAAGCCCCACGCGACTGAAAGTATATCAATTTTCCATATTCCTAATAGTTAATCTTCAGTTCTGGAAAGAATGGTGAAATTTCTCAAAGCATGGCAAAGATCGATAAGATCTTAGCTGCGATCGCGTGACCAGATCCCGCGATAGGCCTGCGCCTGTCCAATTAGGCGGTTCGGTACGCGGGTTAGAGGGCACGTGTGTTGTACGTGAATAATGAGCAGTGGGCCCAGTGGCCCAGCAGTGCATTACATGTCCAATCGGAAATTCAGTACGTCTATATCGTTGATGACTCCAAGCAATCTTAGCAATTTCGCATGCGTCATACGACGACAGAGAACCACGCGTATAGCCAAATAAAAATGTTGATACACTAATCCGGTAGTAAAAGCGCTTAGTGACTTATTGATAGAATTCTGTTCAGCTATTTATTTATGATATATTATATTGTTTGGCTGCGATAAATACGTGACGTTGTTTAATTATTTTTTTTTTGGCTACGTCACAAAATAAAAAGTTTCATATATTTTTTTTCACATGGAAGATAACGTAACTGGTTTTTAAGTTCCGTCTGAATGTGTAATTCTACCGTAGCTTTAGTATTTGTTAAGGAACAAATGAATATTTTCATGCACATAAATTTTCTTCCAATGACGAGTAACTTACATGCGGGTACAAAAGGTGATTCAATACAACACGTATTGCTTAAGATAATGATGTCCCTAATTGCTTTTCAGTAACAAGAAAATTCATAATAATATATTTTATTTGGCAATAAAGAGTCTTTATTAAATTATGTTTGTAAGGAGATTCATTTATCCAACAATCTATGTATAAACAATGCTTAACAACACAGGAGACTGGCGCCATCTCTACTCCGGCTTTGCTTTCGGATATGTAAAAAAAATTACGATAGAAGTTTATACTGAAACAAATTAAAAGAAAAACTATCACAGTTAGGTTGACTTAACAGGTTAGCGAGTCATTAAATCCACCAAGGAAGATTTTTATGAGTGATTAGCTCCCCGTTCCAGCGTTGAACGGGTGCAATTAGTATTTAAAAACTGTTTTTATTTAAATAAAATTTAGCCGATGTTAGACAGCCGAGGGCTTTAGAGCCAGTACTTTCTTTCTGTTCTCTTCTTTCTTGATCGGTAGGTACCGCATGCGAGATGTATTTAGTTTTACCGATGTCCATTGGCGACGCTGACCACTGTCCTCCTCTTGTCTCCTATGCTCGTACCTATAAACTCGCACTATATCTATAAACAAGATTGTTCAAGACAAGTATTGAAATTAATACGTTTTCTGTGAGAGCCATGCGATGAGAAGCGTGTTTACAAGGTCCGGCACAATGGTCGGCGGCTGTAAACATCTATTGAGGGAGAATGGCCGTTGTTTACAGACACGGTCGCCGTTTGTTGTCTATTGATTGATAGGTCACTTATTGTTTTGATCGATTATGGCCGAAGAAAAACCTTTCTTGAATAGAATTTACGTAAATATGAATTCCTTTCGTAATTCAGTATCAGAGTCGAGGGTTCTAGAAGTAATGACAATATCTAGTATACGTGGATACATTTATTTGTGTGTCTTTACCAACAGAAGTAAGTCTTATGTTATTCGTTCAGCTTCAAAAGCTAATATTTAATTTAGCCTAGAGTTGAAATTACAAAAGGTCATAAAAAAATGATTTTTTTTTATTACTTTCTCAACTTCAACTAGGCTGAGTATTCAGTTGATTTTAATCCTATTATGGGAATTGCGTATAAATGTAAAAAGACTCCTCGTAGAATGTAGAGTAGCGGAGGGCAGCGGCTAGTGGCTCTCCGGTCCGGTGCGGGCCGATGTTTCGGATAACTGTTGGCGGCTACGCACGTACCGGTGGTCGGTATCCACTGACCGCTGGACATTGGATGCTGCGCCGATAAACGTCGTCAGTGTTGTCACTCTGAAATGATTGCGAGGTGATTACTGGTGATATCGGGTTTAACTTGAGCTATGACGTGTTACGTGGTCACAGCTGAATAATACCTACAAAAGCATTGCCCGTAAAGTACGGCAGATCTCTAAGCCTTGTAGATAAGGTATCGAGATTATACGCCAATTACATTTGAAATAGATATCTTATATGATGTTCTATCACCTAATAAGTTACTAGGCATTTAGTAAACTTTATAAAATGGTAAAGTTAGTCAATGTTTTTCTCCTAAAGCGGTAAATGATGAAAGGTTAAACTAGGCAAGTACAAATCACATTCTGTTTAGCCGCCGACTGGAAAGTAATACTGTATGAACGAGTAAAGCCATTGCGTTTAGAAACTGAACAAACAGTGGATTTAGTGAGAGATGAGTCTCACGGGGAGCGCCCGGCGCCCGCGCCGCCGCCGCGGCCGGGGGCCTCCGAGAGATGCCCGCCGGCCCCGGGTCGATGTTTAAGACCATTTTTAATTGGAAATCCATTCAAAATACCGATTTATTCTCATTTAGTATTTTGAAAAGTACAGCACGTAAGAAATCTGCAGTTTGAAAAATTCGATTCATTATATCAATGTTTTGGCATAATTTGATTTGATATTGGTATTTTAAAAATAAAGCTTTTTACAATCTTGCAATTAAACAAGTATAATTGTTATTATAAGGTTATGACAAAATGACTTTCGCAAACTTTATACGACTGGACATGAGCGTGATACTCGTATAATCCGTTGTATCTACACATATTTGTGTAATCATAAAACACGGAATCCAAGTGGTACGAATAACAATAACAATATGACGTAGCTTATGTAATCCGCTGTTCTAAATAAATGCTATTCAGGTGAACGATGTTTATATCGAGTGGTCTCTAGCACATCTCTAGGAGCTGCGGCTGCGGCCGCGGCGTGGGAGCGGGCCCCGTACATGGCGTGGTGACGTCACGCGGCTCACTCGGTAAAACTGGCTGTGACGCTCTAACGTATTGTTCGCTTTTTATTTCAATGCCCTAAGAAATTCGGACAAATTACAGCTTTTTGGATCAGCCCACTCGCGTCACGGGAGCCGTGTTGTATGACTGGATAATGCCTTATTAATATTACCTGTACGTATCAATTATACTCCAGTTACTAAGGTGCACACTTTACCGGACAACAGTCCCTGAAGTCAGATCGATGAGCGAGCTGATGAGCCACTATGGTACTGTAGACACACATCAGTCACTAAGGCAAGCAAGAAAAATCATTCCACAAATTAATTCTAGGAGGTTGTAGTTAGCGAGAGATTAAATTGGGTGGTAGAGTGGACCTGGCGTCATAGTTCTCGTTTTTCTTAAGAGTAGTCTATGTGAACTGGAATTGGTTTGTGGACGATTAACATTTGAATCGCCAATGTATCTCCTTTTTTTGCATTCCAATTTTATTCTTTTTTAAATTTATTGAAGAACCAATGTCATAAAGCGGTGCAGATGTAAGGATTTTACATAATAGTCTTGATCCATCAAGGGCCCACAACCGGGCTCGGGTCCTCCCCATAACTGAGGCGGTTTAGAGCATAATCAACCACGCTGCTCCAGTGCGGTGTGGTGGAGGGGTTAGTGGCCACCCGAGGCTTCCGACATACCTTAACGACAACAACCGGGACCGACGACTTAACGTACCCCTCAAAGCACGGAAGCGCTTCAGAATTTTTTCCACTAGCGGTCACCCATCCGCTTTCCGACCGCACCCGCAGTCGCAGCGCTATAATACCACGTATAAATTATGTCCTAACACAAAAGAGAGAAGCCACTCGCACCTCGCTACTTGATGATTAATGTAATACAATGTGGTACGCGGATATAGGGAAATACAAAGTTTGTTTGATGACAAACTATCGATGACCAATTACAATTTGGTTGTCACACCATGCGATAACGGTCACACTCGTCACGCATTCTCATTCCTTTGCGCTGTTCATTTACCTACTTCATATCGCTTTATGACGGTCGTTACTTACAATTAAATATTTTTATTTCGTAATTGAAAACTGAGATTCATAAATTACTCACACTCCCGCGTTTTTAATTTAATGTCTTATTATTATGAGTATCTCACAGCGTCTCTT
>DWNI01000184.1:0-11191 GCA_018250175.1 Alychna victa
ATTATGGCATATTCACAAAACGGTGGTAGAAAATACAATTTTTGACGGTCAAAGTATATTATAAAATACTAAAGGATTTGAGTTTGAGTTTTATAATGTCGGTTATGTAGAAGCTATTGATGTTAAATAGTAATTGTGCCCAGCTTCTACCTTACATATCAAAGTCTTTACCTTATTAATTGTCTTTACACAAAGCAAGTATTACTAGTAAACTCAAGAGCTATTTTTTCCTGGCGCAAAATGTGGACGGTTTACGTTCAAAATAACTAACATTCCGAAAATCGTCTCAAGACGGGATTTTAATCAAATCCGTCCATTCCGTCTTAGTTCCTGGTATTCATTGTCGGAAAGAATTAATTTCGTCCGTTGTTCCTCTCTTATCTACCTCCCTACATACTTGACGCCTGACATCTGAGGTCGTTAATTTTGATTTATTTAGCTTCGTTGACATTCTTTTTCAATTACTGTACTGTGCTAAACATATTTTCTAAATTTTCTTCCAATGTAAGTTAATTTACAATTTCGTGTAGATCTCGAGTAGAGACAGACTATGATCAATTTTATTAATCTTTGAGTTATATAACTTAATATTAAGAGCTCATTACTTAATTAAGGTATTAAACATAATTACGAGTATAATAAAAAAGACGAAATATGTGTCTAATAGTCGTAAGTTGATCAATTTAACTCGTTAATCAATTATTTACATACCTCTAATATTCTTTTTGTTAACTTACTTGTATATCATCATCACAACCCATAACTGTCCTACTGCTGGGCTCGGGTTTCCTCTCACAATGTGAAGGGTACAAGCCATAGTCTACCACGCTAGCCAAGTGCGGATTGGCAGACTTCACAACACCTTTGAGAACTTAATGAGAACTCTCAGGTGAGCAGGTTTCCTCAGGATGTTTTCCTTCACCGAAGCAAGTGATAATTAATTTCTAATACGCACATAATTTAAAAATTAGAGGTGCGTGCAGGGTTTGAACTGAGGCCACCCGGTTCGGGCGACCAACGTTCAAACCGCTAGGCTATCACTCGCTTATATTCGCTACGTTGTACAAAATTTAATGATCCCTAATTAATATGGTAAGACATGAGGCTCATGATATTAATGATAATAACGTTGTAAGAAATGATAAGCGTTATAAAACACGTTCTTCAATTGCACAACATAAATTCACTATTACAGACAATGAAAAATCATGAGATAGCATACATGCATGTATAAATCCGTAACTTGACTAACATTGGTCATCAATGAGCTTTAAACCTGATTCCAAATAATTCCATTTCTAGCGCAGACCGGCTGTCCCCCAGAATTAGGGCCGGACGAACTTTTAATCCTAATACCCTTTCTAGGAAATGGAGTTAAAGCTTGAAGCGAGACTACGAATGGAACGGGGCTAAGTCTACGGCCTTTCATTAGACAACTAGTTGGGATATTTAGTTGTAATATTTGGAGAGGAAATTTAATACTTGATAGAGTATTTCGAATCTAATACTAATTATTATAAAACAATAGCCTTCCTACTACAACATCTGTTTGTACACAACAAAATCAAAAGCTATCAAATGTATTGTGATTCAATACTAAACAAGAGTGCTATATGAGGAAGGTTCAAAAGTAAAAATATTATGCCGGTTGTCTTAAATATGACAATGATTGTTGAAGACGGACAAATCATACCAGTCCGGAGCTTCAGTGAGTGTTCATCTTGACATTTCTGTGAAATGTTATACGTATATACGTATAATATTCTGTTTTAATCTCCATTACTCCTATTTCGCACAAAATTTCATCAAGGATTTGAATTCAGACTTAGTAATATCATTATGGATAAAACTAAAGGTAAATTTAACGTTATTAATTAAAGTATGAAGTTAGTTCTAGACTTTGCGCAGACAGGATGTCCCTCGATACACGAACATTAGATGAAGTTTTAATCATAATAACCTTTTGGAATCTAATAAATATAACAGAGATGACAAACTTACAACTTTTAGGCTTATCTAAAAATGGCATCACGAGTTAAATTAGCTGTTAGTATAAAACATAAACCAAATGACATATTATAAACAAAGGAAAAAGATCCAGAGGCTTACTAACAAGATGGTCTTACTAGAATGCAGAAATGCTTAAATTTTAGACAGTAGCCAATTTTGCCCCAGACATAAACCGATGGAGACAATTGATCGTTCCCACTGTGACCACCATCAACAGTGTTAAAATACCGACCATCCATCCATCAGCCTTTTAATCTCCACGGTTGAACTTGGTCGAAAAAAAAATACCAAAAAGCACCGACCGGAGAGAAAAATTCAAATTTATACATAACTTAGCCGATTTAAATATCAGCTTTATTGCACCAATTTTTTAATTTAGTCGCTTAAGTACTAACAACGCGGATCTCATAATTACCAACTTTTCAGGAGAAGAAAATTGTGTTATCTAGTTATTTTTTATTCGCCAGATCACTACTCGTCACCTCTGAGTCTTTGAGTATACAACACCGACTTGCCCGTAGTTTTCACCAATTGGCCAATGGTTAAATTTTCTCGTATAACTCACTGTGGTTGGCTCAAATTCTTAATTTTGATGAGCCTAACGATGTGTCTTTTAATTACCTATCAATTCATATTCATAACTTAAAATTGCCATTTTTTGAGTTACGCGGTATTAGAACTTAAGCGACGATATGTACATTAATAACTTTTTAAATTAATTCAATGTTAGACTTCATATTCTCAGTTATGATATTTTGTATTAAACAGAAGACATAATATGCTACTTATTCTTATTTCCTTTCGTAAAATGTTCGGGCAAGTTAAATTTGAGTCAGCCCTCCTTGCCCATACCCCTCGACGTAATAACGGAATTAAAGTTACTAGGGTGCTTTGGTCACGAGGGTGAAAGGATCGCGCATATCTATGAGTATGTATCTATCCTAAGGGAGCACACCCCTTCGTTTTAATATCTTAAGGAATGGTACGTTGTACCGTTATTTTAGAGGGTGAAAAAAAGAATTTAGAAACCTACAAGCAAATTCAAAAAATCTAAAGTATCTAGTAAGAATATAAATGTCTCGATTTTGTTGTCTTTTTAAGGGAGGTCCGTGAGACAGTTGACAAACGTTTTGCAAGACGATGTTGGATGACCGAATAAGTCGGACCATAGAGTATGGCTACCAGTAGACATGAACTTTTAAAGAAAACAACTAAGGTCTTCGATCCCTGGAATTTGGCCAAGGTGGTAGACGTTTGGCCTGTACTCCTCAAATTGTGAGAAGATACCCTGCGGTGGGTAGGGGGGCCTAAGTGTTGCGACGAATATATAATTTTATATGCATGTCGGATAATAAGAGATGCCGAATTAGACAGGGGCCGAATTACCGGGGGTCAACTGCTTTGCAATTAAAAGAATTTATATAAATGGATTTATATAAATTGATGGTTTTTTCATATATTCTCTATCACAGGTCCAGTTTTGTTGGGTCGATGTCTAATGTTGATTGGATTAAACACATAGCAACCGAGTTTATCAAAGCCAGACGAAATGTATTTTATTCAGTAATACAGTAATATACTCGTAACATCAACAGATGTTTCTCATGGTCGTCGTCAATTTCCGTGTATCATGTTTACAAGAAAATAACTGAACATAATATTAGTCATGATTTCGACGTGCGTTGATCTAAAAGTCAATATAGTTGATATTTATTATTACATAACAAATATATTGATTTCTTACGACCATTGTTAACGCAAAAATACACCTGCGTACACGCTTACCTTTTTCGTCGGTCGCTATTTCCTGCTTTTAAATACTAAACTATACATATTTCTACTACACTAAACCGATATCTCGCGCTGTACTGAAAACTTTTTTATGTAAATAGCTGGCAAATGAGCAGCTGGGTCACTTGACGATGTGTTAAATGAATCGTTCAAGGCCGGCAACGTATTTGCAGCTCCCTTGAAATGACACGTGGCCATGCGCGGCACAGACCACTTGTCATCATAATACTTATTAATCATGAACCTGGTAATTGTTTTTTTATCTTTGTATAAAGGTTATCTACGTCGCTAAAAACGAAGCAGCGATGCTGTTTTTTAGATCCTTCTGAACGCGTTAAAAAGTCTGTGGAAAAGGTTATGTCTGACGCATCCCATCCTTTTAAGTAAAATTTTAGTGCTATGAGAGGCATTTAAAAAGCATTTATACATCAATTAATCTCCCGGTGGGCACTCGAGCCAAACCCTAATTCTGTGTAGACAGCGAGATGGGTAGATAGACAGTAGTGGGTAGATAGCGCGTGCAATGGCAGCGGGCGGCGGCGGCGGCGTGGGACGGGCGGTTGAATGTCGGGCAAGGGCGGCGGAGTCACGGCCGCCGATCAATACTGCACTAGGAAGTGCGTACACCCGCGAGCGCCTTCCGCGTCCCGCTTGCACTGCCGTACACTAACGTACCGGTTACTAGTCTGATGCGTCGAGATTAAATTAACACGCTCCACGCCCCAGTTTTGGCAGTTGTGGGTGGTTGATATTCTGTACTAACCTGGTGCGATACACAGTAACACTTCAATATCGTCAAGTAAATGTATAGGCTAGTTACTAAGTTAGTTACCTGCAGATGGGATTGTTCTCAAGTATAACTTATTTTTATGTAAAAAGCCACGTGTATCTAGTAGATACCGATTCCGCTAATGCTGGTACGAATATACTGACTACAAACCCACCGGTTGATCATAAGTATATATATATAGCATATAACTCAAGCCGTAAATATATTGCTACTCCAAAACTAGACTCTTGGGACTGCGATGGAACTGATCATTTGTAAACATTACTAGCTCCAATACCCCACTTATTAACCTGATAGGCATTTTAGCTTTTGGTGTATAGGCTTTTACTAAGTAACTAAACTTACCATCCTAGACTTCGTCGCCACTTATCGTCAGTTGAGATTCTAGGCATGTAAAAAAATCATTCAGAACAAAAAAAATGTGTGCAGATTTCGGGGTCGGACTCCTTGTACGGGAGCCTAATATTTAATTCAGTAAAGACAATAATTTTATTAATAGCGGGTTGAAAAATGTTTAAATCTACTGACTTTGTTATGATGTATACGTCATTGATAAACGTCATGCCGTTAGCATGTGATACAAATGTATTATGATGTGTAATATATAAGTCAATGGATGATGTAATATACCTAGTTGTAACACTTTGTATCGCTGAGCTGCCTACGCGTGACTAAGTCCCAATCCACATGGCGCGTTTTTAAACATTAATAAATTAAACCGTAGGAATAAAGAATACTTTAAAATCTAGAAACCCTATTCATTGTCTTTATGATCCTTCTGGGCATTCTAGTAGTGGGGTATTTCAGCATGAAAAACCTAATTCAAAAATCAATATCTTACACCTTAAGAACCATATTAAGGGCAATAAATAGATGCGTATACATAAATTATTTCTGTGCATTTAACAAAGCATTACAACATGATTTTAAAATGTTTTAGCGTTCAAATTAATAAGGTTTTACTTGCTAACGGTTATGAACAACGTAATAATGACCTAAGTGTATCGCGTGCAACCAAAATACAATATTGATTACTGCATAAAAGAATACATTAAGATAAAGCCGCGCTTATAACGCAATGTAGCGGCGTACACTTTTCCGTTGCGCGAGGGTATGGCCGCTTCAATCGATGCCGCCCCATGTTCACGGTCATCGCCCTCCGCCCGCCCTACGCTTCCGCGTCGCTCCCCGCGCTCCCCTCTCCCCGCTCGCTAAATATACCTTAGCTACGACCCTTCAGTCCGATGTTATGAAACACAATTAGCTACACTATTTCGGTAGCGCAGGCGTTCCGTCTGCGCCAGGAAGAGTAAGCAATTGCAAGCTTGGAAAATAGCCCATCAATAGACGAGCATTCTAAGGATAGTATCGCTGTCTGGTGCAAAATTTCGATGTCTACGATACTGTGAAGCCACGCCAGTTTTTTTCACTAAATATACTTCTTTCTATAATAATACCGAATCGTACAGGAACATCGATAAAGGGGAAATGAATTGACTGTACAGATACGAGTACATCTAACCTTGGATGACGTATATTACTTTACTGGGTTTGATCCATTTATCGGGTATATAAATAAAAGAGGCTTGCTAAGTGCACATACAACGTACCTACCGTAGTGGAACTGGTTACTACTCAAAAAGCCCTAAAGACCTCTTTGAAATCATAATCATGATGTCATTGACCTATTAACTTTGTCTGTTGGAATATTATTTTTTATTTATTTCTACTGTCTTCAGATCAAGATGTCTGACAAAACGCTATTCCCTAATCCACCCGACTTCAACAAAACCGATTGTGTTATGTACTTGTCATTAACGTAACATAAATGTGACAATTACTTGAAATGGAATAATTATACAGAAAATATATTAATTAATATTCTAAAATATTTATTACGGGCGTTTGAAGTTTTGATAAATTAATTAAAAAGCTATTAGGGTTTTCTTGGATGCATGCTGTTTGAGATTTGTTTGTTTTATGAAGCAGTTAATATACAACATACTACAGTAAAATAAAAGACGTTGTTTTAAAATTTAAACAGCCAAAGTTTGATTCGATCTTCGTCAACTTTCCAATATCGTACAAACATTAACAGATAAAGAGAATATTGAAGTAGTTTTTAAATTACTTTACCAAACTTGAACAGAATTATAGGACATGTCTAGACATGTTTCTAGAAACTTGTCTCATGTAGGCTCAGATTAATACAGATGGAACATTTGCAGCAAACGACGTGAAGCCACCTTAGCAACTATATGTGCGTGACAACTAGCAGCGCCACTTTAGGGAAACGCATCTGTGTGCGTGTGAGCATGTGTAGTAATGGCACGAGATTATGTTCGCTTTTGATTTTGTATCTGCTTTGGTAGCTTCACTTTCGTGTTCGGAACGCTCCATCTATATATTTCTTTAGATTGTAGGCTATCTATTCTATCTTGTTCTATTCATGTAGGATTGTGATTTCATTTTATCAGACTTCGCCCGTGACTTAGTTGGATTTCCTCACTTACGCAAAATAATTGGTTTTCAAACAACCCATTCAAAAATTGTATGCGTCTGTCAATTGTATCTGTCTGTCAGTCACATTTTAAATAATGTATTCTAAATTAGCTTCTGTTGTTAATTAACATATTCATCCAAGAAGACAATAGGTCGTAGACAAAAGGCAAAAGACAAAGGACAAAAGGACAGAAGTTCAATTTAATACCTAAACATTAGCCTATATACATTATAAGTACTTACTGTATACAACGTATTGTTAGATATATAGGTACTGTGGTTTCATTTACACGGAATGGATAGACAATCGGTATCACAAAAGCTTATTAGAAGGAAACTGCCTATTGTTTGTAGTCGAAGCAACGTTTCTATTTAGAAGTACTCGATGAATTGTTAAACATGCAACAAGATACAGTAGTTTCCAGCAGCAGATATCCGGTACGTACCTACCTACGTCACCACAGACACTAAAACGATATTTGGAACATAATTTTAAAAAAGGTATAACGATATAGATTGATATATCAACTACAACTCCATCGTATAATGTGTGGCCTCAACCCTTTAATGCCCACTACGAGTTTCTCCTCATAACTGAGGAGGCCTAGAGCATACTCCACCGCGCTGCTCCAGTGAGGATTGGTGGATTGGGCCTGTCATGGTCTTAATATAGATGTCATTAATGGTTGGCTAATAAAAGTCTTGGATACAGTAATAATTGATTCAATTTACGTCACAATTTACCTACATTCTAATGTCAATGTAAATAATAATAATGGTAAAAAATGTAGTTAATTGATAAAACTTTATTGACTGAAACCCTCCAGCAATCCCGCTTTTTGTCTTACAAGATCTGGTTATAGACCTAATATATGACGCATGCTTTGCGTACTCCAAAATAATAAATGTTATAATAGCTAATGTTTATAAAATATACATAGTAACACATCTGAATTTAGCAATATTGAGTCTTTTTGTTTAAAAATATTAGTATGCAAAGAAAATCACGAAAGTTTCTTGAAGTGTTTTATAACTGTTGTTCCAAATATGAGTGGTGGAATTGTAGACTTGTGTTAATAAACCGATCTCAGCCTGAGAGCGCTATAACAGGAGTTTATTTATATATGGCAAAAATAGCGCTCCTAGCCGTAAAAATTTCATACGCAGATCGACTTTTAACAGTGTTCTTAGGCTGAGATCGGTTAATTTATACTTGCCTTGTTTTATTTCTGCAATAGGTACTTCAAAATTAAAAAGCTATGTTTGTCCTCAGGTTTATCAACAATAGCAACTCGTAATGAAACGGCGAGGTTGGCTGGTGATGCGACTGGTACCTCGGGAGGTGTCCTCGTCGCGGCCGGGGGGTGTGCAGCTGCGGCCCTAGCCCTCCTCGCTGGAGCAGCAGCAGCTGGGACCTTGTACAAGAGAGGCAGCAAGGCCAGGCATCATGACTCTATACAGTGAGTGAGGCATCAGCATAAACAGTGACAGGCTAGCAGTTCTAAAGTTGGCCTTCTGAACGGAGCGCCTTGCGGTCGAGTCCTTCGGGCACCATAAATTTTTGAAAAAGGTTATGTGCGTCTAAGAGTTGAATTATCACTTGCTTCGATGAAGGAAACCTTTATAAAGGAAGTTGCACACCTGATAGTACCCCATGAAGTTCTCAAAGGTGTGTTAAGTCGACCAATTCTCATTTGGCCAGCGTGGTAAGCCTAACCTTTAAAATTAAAGTTATATCTTATAACCGGTATTGCTTACACAATATTCGATTAAAATTGCTAATAGTTCGTTATTAATATAAACGACATAAAAGTTTAATTAAGAGCCAAATATTTTCGTCTAGTATTTTATTCACATCGTATTTAAATGAAAGCAAAATAATAATTTGTACAGTTTTAAGTGGACAAGTTTGAGCCAACCTCTCGAGTTTTAGTACCGAATTTAATACCGAGTCGAGTGACTCGATCGTAGCCGTAGGAAAGTCGTTTTGGCAAAAGAAACAGAAAGAACCACTGGATTTGATTCGACTTAAGTTTCGACTAACATTAGTTGTAGTGAAGTATGTTTTACATTCCGAAATATAAATTGTAAAATATTACGAAACGATTGATTGAAGCATTTTATTTTATAAGGTAAGTTAGGTATTATTCGAAGTTAGAAAGCTTGTTTCTGCACACTAGTAAGAACGCGTATATTCAACGAGGAACAAGTAATAGTTAGCGGCTAAAAGCTGAAATATTTGTATTATTTAACGTTCCAAATTTAAATCTTTTAGCGCCTCAGGTCAAACAATTTGATTTCGTTCACAATTGAAAAACGCCCGCCTCCCCATAACGACCTTTCAGCCTTTCTTAATAACAAAGTAAAAAGCCGCTTTATAAATTTTTCCACAGTGTAAAAGGAGGGTGTAGAAGATAATGCGATTCGCATTTTGAAACCCACTTTTTGCCAATTTATATACCATCAAGTTCGTTGGCCTCACAGCTTTTGTTTTTTCCCAATAATAGACTTGTTTTGAAATATCGGGTTAAACCTTAACTTAGGTCCAAGTTATAGGAGTTCGGTTGTGGTTCGGATCTACTACTTTGATAAGTGTTTTTAGAATGTTTTTTTTTGTTTATTATTTGAAACTTGCTAATAAAGAAAATATGTAAAGAGCTGAACAAATCAGTCCACGAATTGCCTGATAGTGAATGGTCACCAAATTGCATTATGTCCGCACTAAAACTAATGCGTTCCCGCTTAAAAGGCCTCAGAACATTACTTTACTTAATAAAACATTACATTAATTTAAACCTTTTCAATCATATAATTAAAGTGCCTACGTCACTGCTGGACGTGGACGTAGGACGTGGACATAGTGGGTTAGATAATTTGGGATACTTTGACCGGTCCTGAACTTTCGGAAGCCAGCGCATGACTGCTATCTTCTTCAGCTCGTCAGTCCACCTAGTTCAGGACCGTGCTCCTTTTCCCGAGACGTTTTCCACTAGAGGATTTTTCTTCCCCATGACACACACAATCCACTTAATCACCACTTATTTTTTTCATTTAAAATATTAATGTAAAATCGTTGTCTCTCATCCCTTGTACTATCCCATGTAGTGTACTGGAAGCGACCCTTGTCTCCGGCGTGCTTGATGGATGATATCGGAGGCTTTATCGATGGATAATAAATTACCCGTGACGTTTAATTGTGGGCCTTAGTGTTTTACACTGAAAAATTGCCGGTCAGGATATTTGTTTACCTCGTTGTGGATGTGGGATAAGGATAACTTATCCACAATTTTTTTGATATATATTGGATGGATTAGATGTATGGATGGATCGATGTAGGTATGATGGTTATAGTTTATAAGCGTGAGATAAATATTGTTTCTTATTTATAGAATTCAATAAAAAATAATGGCCTAGTTGAAATTTAGTTGACAATCCTTTAGCTTCAATGTTTGACAAACCTCGGTCAGGGCAGACACATTTTTGTGCTCGGGTCTTGGGTGTTTGTGATATCTTATCTGTGTTTGTTCATGATATCCACGGCAGAGGGAACCCTAGTGCAAGGAGCCTGTGTGTCCGTCAGCTCAGCAGCAGCCATACTTGATCAGTGATTGTCGCCTCACGTATTTCCATCGCCCGGCTATGTATTACTTTTAACACATACCTATCTACAGTTATTTAGTTAATGATCAAAGTTAATCATTCTTATTGTTCCAGTACGTCATATACAACGGCAGCGTACGGCAGCCACCAGAATGTTCTATTGCGATTGGACACCCTGGGCCGACCGCCCAGCTCCACGGGCTCATATGCGACTATTGCTAGCTTGCACAAGTTCCCGTTTGGTGAGTAAAATACCATGTTACTAAAATAATGACGTTAATATCCTTCCTTCCTTCCTTTTTCCTGGAGCGCCATGACATGAGGTTCTTCATAGAAGATGTAAACAGAGTTCGCTGTCAGTTCCGGCGTAACATTGTTGACTGCTCTGGTACTGCACTTACCATCAGGTGGCCCGTTTGATTTTTTTCTTAGCCTTTTTGGACTATAAAATATAGCCCCCGCTATATATAGATATCATACATTATTTTATAGTCGTAC
>DWNI01000185.1:0-11187 GCA_018250175.1 Alychna victa
TTCAGAATACGCACACAAAAGTCACAAATATACACATTACATTTACATCGATACGTTCATTTCCCGTTTGCGCTGTGCGCGGTGGGGCGCGCCAGGCAGCTGGCGGCCGCCATTTTGTATTTGTTCACTCGTTCTATCTATTGCTCCGACTTATTTTTCATTCGGTCGGTTGATGTCGTTCGCCAAGGAGAGAGCACACGACTCCGGCGCGCGGCGCACTTGTCTAGCCATTAGTGTATTTTTTTGGCAAGGTGAACTTATTAATCTTTTAGTGCTTACAAATATACGTGTCTCGTAAAAGGCAAAAGGTATATAATAACATACTCAGTTTTAAAACGTGTTTTACCATCTTCCTTATGTACTTACGTAGTATTGCATTACATGCGTATGCTTCAGTTCAATCGGACGACAAGATGGCGGACGGTGCTGGTTTTATGTAGAGTTTCAAATTGTAATGCTAAATAAGTTTTCGTAAACGGATTCTTCGCTTTAACTAGTGGATAAAATAGTTTTGTAGCAATCAAGGCCGCAGCCCGGATTTCTTTGGAGAGGGGGGGGGGGTCGAGATTCCCCCTAGAGTGGAACTTCCAGAAATGTTAAGTAAGAAAGTAGGAAATATTTTATTTCTTCTGTTTGAGTATCGATGATTTAGGAGGGTGGGCGGACTCCCCCTGGAGAACCAGGCCATGGTACCAACAAAATTATTATCAGAAAACCTTTAAAAACAAAGTAAGTAGAGGTAACGTTAGGCGAAGATGCTTCTGCCTTCATATAATTTTATTTAAAGGCAGTATCTTAAACAGATATTACCAGGGAGGCCCATAATACGACACTGTCGAAAGTAAGTGCGATAGGGCGAGGTTAACGACACAGGGGACTTCATGTCGCGTCGCTTACTCCATCACAAATGTTTTATCATCACATTTTGACATCTAACATATGTGTAACATATTGAGAAAATGATCGTCTGTTGGCTGGTTGGTTTGGTGTTCAGAGGAACTGCGTTCAAATCCTGTATGCATTCTTTTTAAACGTATGAGTAAGTGTATTTGATTTATTTTGGTGTTCCCTGCACCCGTTTATATATTACCTAAGCACCAAGAGGGGGAGTCTATGTTTTGTTTATTTTGAAGTAGACATAAACATAATATTTATAAGTCATCACATAACTGTCTGCCCAAAATAAATTGAACCTGGAACCCTTCAACCAGTAGGGCCTTACAAACAACACTTCCTTGGTGTAAATCCGCACAATGTACCATGTAATGTACCGTTGCATTGCGACGAGATTCTCACAAATAAAGAATACTCGGCCACATAAATTCTTGCTCTATGAAAATTTATTAAAACTGCCGCCCATTCGCTAAATAAAGTAGCGCCATTAACCAAGCAAATATCACCTTAACAAATACGAAGACACACCATTTCAAATTAACTTCGCTCGTAAATTGGACACGCAAACAAGTTTCAAATTGGCCCGTGGAGGCGACGTTTTCGCTAAATACCTATAAAAATGTCCGCTGCAGTGAAATATTGTCACTAATAACGTGGTCCAGGACGTCGGAGCTTGCGATTTTTAGAACAAAATCGTAGCAGTAGTGTGATTCGTCAAAAAGTTTTTCCACGGCAATTTGAAACCGTTTTTTATAGCTATACCCGACAAAGGAGCAGGCGAGCCTCGAAATGGTGAGAAGAGGTAATTGTCGCCGCACTGTTGCATTATCGGCTACGAAAATAAGTGTAGGAATTAATATATAATTATACTGACCACAGATCCTGATGTCATAGTAAATGATAGTAATATAAAATGTGATTAGACGTTTTTTGGTATTATAGATGTAACTACTGCGGTAGGTACAGATTTCTAATAGCGAGCTTTTCGACGGATTGCTCGAACCTAAGCTGAGACGGTGCCGAACACCGACTGAACTTGATGGATTGTGATCGAAGGCCTCGTTGATCATATTGCACGTTGGTCATTTAGTTTTGCGATAGATTGCTCGCCGTTTCGGTCCCTCGAAAATGTATTAGTTTGAAAGCGGTGCACTGTATCTTACTTTCGTTTTACAATTTTCTGAGTTATGGCTGTTCGAAACTAAAATTGAAATTTATAAATTGTAGACGGATTATTAAGTAATGTAACTAATTAAAGAAATAAGTTTGTTTTTAATAAACTTAAGAACGACTTTATTTTTGATGATGTCGCAATATAGAGCACTAAATAATGTTTAGTGTATCAATTAATACTTGAAAAAGAATTTGTTTTAATGAATGTCTTGAGTTGATGAATAAAATCATTTAATTCTAAATTGGTTTTAGTAGGCAGTATACTAATATGAGTACGCGCCTATATTATAGATACTTGCTCATCATTATCACAGATTATTTCAAGGATTCTATCTATATTATTTCAATTGTCAAGAAGTTATTTGGATTGTACATTATGTCATGTGTTTTTTTATGTTATGTTATGAGAATAGCAAACGAGCTGGCAGTGCCGACTTCCCCTGCCGCCCATTGACATCAGTGACAAACTTCGAACAGGATTGTAGGAGGGACTGTTAGTCGGTCAGTAAGTCCTGTTAGTGTAAGTTGTTAATACGAGTATTAGTAGTTGTTATTGGTTAGTAAGAGAGTGTCGATTAGTTGTAACACAATTCAAAATAATAAACTGTAATGATCCACAAGTGAAAGTGGCTCTGCTCTTTTAACATAGGTAGATAGTAATTGCAGATTTATTTTTACGTATGTTTGCTTAGATAAAACTGACTTAATCGAGTGAAGTCAAATGTTCATAACCAACAAAACGACTTCAACCAAATAAGAATCTTTCTCGGTGAAAACATATTTTAAAGAAACCGTATTTTATTTCGTAATTTATCACAAACTCTCTAAGCCAGAGATCGAAGTACTTAGTAACAAACGAGCTCCGGTGTTTGCTTGTAGGGGTCAGGGCATATGTGCCCGGATTTTAAACTTTTATTAAGCAGTAAGTAATCTGTGTCTTTGGCTTAACTGCAAACACGGTTGGATAATGAAGATCCCGTCCCTCGTGAGCCACCCATCACTTTTTGGAACGAAACGTTTTTGCTAAAGAGGGATTAGTGTACCCTCTTCGGGCTCGATTTTGCTGAGATGCTTTATCATTGGGGTTTCCAACTAACATGAGGTTAACTTGTAATCTTAGCTTTATTTGGTCGTTGTAGCGTCTTAATACATTCGGGTTCTGTAATGAAACGATTTTGAAGACTTTTTCAGGAGTACAATCTTCATTACCGATTTTTTTCTGTACCTGAGGATTCTTGACTTTCATGTATAACACACGGGATATAGTTAATAAGTCCCTACGAGTAAGGTAGATGTGCAAAACGAGAGGATACGGGTTTGATAATGTTTAGTTGTTTTACTTATGTTTAATGCATTGATATACTCGTAGTTGCTGTAAAAAAAATGTATAAATTTACTCAAAATCATTTATTGACTTTTTTATACAGGCTGTCAAACAGATTGATTTCTCCGTTGATCCAATTGAAACTTCTGATGCATCCATCATTACGCCTTAGAGAGAATGTGCTACTGAAGGTGCTACTAAAGATGCTACTGAAGTGAGGAAAGAAGGTATATAAAGTATCTTTGGTAGGTTGGAATGGAGTTTAGCCTCACTGATTAGTTTTTATGTCGTGTTCTGTATGTTTGGCGAGGTGAACACGAATTTATACATTTTTTTGGTTTGTTTTTCTTAATTAATAGATCATATTATAGTATTATTATGACAACCTCATTCTGTATATTAAAGGTTTATAAAATTGTGTATATAGATACTTTTCCACAGTTGTATTTATAAAAGCCATAATCCACCAGGCTGGCAAGAACAGGTCGGCTGGTTTTACAATTAACTGCACAGCGTTGTTGTTTTTCAATTAAGCAAATAATAATTAATTTGTACTCTGCAAAGGTACAATTAAAAATAAATTATGTGTCTCTAGATATCAAACTCGAGATCCTCACGTACGGGACTGATTTGGGGCTTTTGGAAGCACTGTGTAGGAAAGAAGTAGATAGGTTAGTTTGAAGATATTTCCGGTAAAAAAAAATAAGTTTACAGTAATACATAATATGTATATTATTAAGTTGCGGGAATAAGTAGTTTGAATGTAAAATCAAAGTTTACCAAGCTTTGTACGTGTATGTTAGTCCTTTACCTTCTTCAAAGCACCGAGCGCCCGGAGGCAGAGGACCGATTATATTGAGCTCAAAATAAATTAAGTTCCGGCTAATATTGCTGGGCACGTCCTCATCAAATAGGCTTCTCCTTACCTAAAAAATATGGAATACTGTGAAAAACGTCGAGTCAATTTGCGAGCATTTGTCTGGTCGCCTTTATTTGCCGGCTGAACGGGCACGAGAGGCCCCTTGCCCAGCCACGGTAAATCAGCTTACATTTTTTCAAAGGTTTTCTGTGTTTGGCGGTCCTCGCTCCAGTGGAACATTTACAGCGTAAAAAACCATTTCATCTTCTCCAACTAACTCGCTAACATGATATATGACTGAGACTAGTTAGGTTAATAGGATGAGTTATGTTTTTGCTAGATGAATATATTTTTTCATGATAAAATAACAAATTGCCATACGATCCATTTCATTATAAGTAACTGCGTTGGAATGTTCGTTAGGGTTCCGTACCAAAGAGTGCTAACGGGACCTTATTACTAAGACTGCGCTGTACGTCTGTCCATCTGTCAAATGGCTGTACCTCTTAAACCGTAATAGATAGACACTTGATATTTTTACAACATATATATTACAATCATTTCAAAAAACAATAATCATAAAAATAAAAAAAAGTATAAAATTAAATGAAGCAAACATGTTTTTTCAGAGCAAATATTGCGCGTTGCTACAGAACATTTCGTATGCGAGCTCAACTCGTACTTGGCCGATTTTATTCCAACTTTTATTCATCTTAATCTAAGTATTATCTATTACATGCACAAAAATATCAAATACATTTATATAACAAAGTTACTGCTTCGTAGGCGTTAAATAAAATAAATCCATTCCTAATACACCGCCCATAGAGGCGAACTCCTACTCTTAAATGCGAAACTAATAATAAATTCGTAGCACGTCTCTTCCAGTCTATCGTAGTTTTCAATCCGGACTGAGAAACTAGGAGATTTGTCACGTACACTGAAACTTTTACAAAGGAACCGTATCATTTCGTCACCTTTTGTTGGAATTCCACCGTTTCGTTATTCGATTTAAAATTTGAATGTCGCCTTGTTACAGCGATCATATCTGACTGATGGGTTATTCTCTTGCCTTTATTTAAGACATAAATGCTTATGTTATAAATAATATCAGTAATTATCGGTAAACTATTTTATTTATATATATTGATAATAACGCTACACACTCATAACTCCAAAATCGATCCATGTGTCGTGGATGCCATAGACAACACATAAAGACAAAAACAGACACACCCAGACCGAGAACATAAGTTTAAACTCATCTTTGAAATTTCTACCTAGCTGGTAATCGAACCTAGGACCCTTTGAATGGCAGTCCGGCATGATAAAAGTTGTGCCATACGGGTCCTTATTTATAGTTTTTTAGATTGTAAATATATGAAAGCCACCACGTTCCTGGCCAGAAAAGAACCTTTAAAACCTTGACGCATTTTAAATTTACCACCTCATTATATCTTGTAGCCTCTTAGTATTTTTTGATATGGAAATCACTTACGCATATAAAATCTATATGGTGTTAGGAAGCCACTGCCTCGGAAACTTTCTGCCACAACAAACTAATACTATAGTGCTTTTTATACATGGGGTTAGGTATCAATTAATTTTTTTCCTGGAATAAATCGCATCAAATGTCGATGATAAGTATAGAACGGATTTATAAAATACGTTAATCGCATTCAGGCACCCACCTAACAACACAATATAATAGCTCTTCGAAGAAATTCGTCTCATAGCTGCTTGCTCTTATAGTACTGCTTAGAACTTTTAGAAATAAGAAAAAGCATCAACAACCAACACACTGATTTTTCCTACGCAAGAAAAAACAAAATATTTAAAGAGCAGACGTTCGGTATCAAATCTACCTTCTACATTTACAACATAAAGAGATTACGGACAATACCTTTAGCGCCTTTAGCGTATTTACATCTGAAAATTTATTTATACTCCCGCGGGAAGTTGGCCCGAGACCGCCCGATACACAGCTAGCGTTCGCATTATCATATCATTATATGCGGAAATACCGATATTTGTTTGCTGACGTTATTGTGTTAGGTATCGGTATGTTGCGTGTTGTTCTATTTTATAAACTCGATTTTAAAACTAAATATTACATGTAGGGCTATTTGAAAGCAAGCGTATTATGGAGTTTAGGAAGTTTTTAAAATATGGTTGTAAAAGGGATGTAACGAATATTGAGATATGGTTTTGTAATCAAATTATGGTATTATCTATTATTGTTTTTGTTTACTTTTTTTAGGTGTGTGGAGGAGTTTCTTTCGCCATATCTTCTTCTCCAGATCAAAGTACACCTGCGAAAAGGCGGTAGTTTTAAAAAAATTACGTGCATAAGTGTATTGACGGCCTGTATAGCACAACGGTTACCATGCCGGACTGCCGTTCAAAGGCTCCTGGGTTCGATTCCCAGCGAGGCAGAAATTTGAATGATGAGTTTTAATTTCTGTTCTCGGTCTGGTTGTGTGTGTCCTTGTCTTTCTGTGTTGTCCATGGCACCCACGACACAGGGAATCCTACTGTGGGACTATGAGCGGGTAGTAAAAAAAAAGATTATTGTTTGTAAGATATGTTTTTTATATATTAAAATCTTCAATGATTGCCGACATATCGTACTGTGATTCCGAAGACGTGAAAAAATCGATAGTGTTGATTGATATCGTTAGATAGCTGTCCTCAAGTCTTATTGAAGTTCTGCAACATAAGAAGTGTGTTCAGTTATTAAATTAAACAAAATAGCGTATTAGGGGGAACAATAATAGTCATATTATAAAACGTTTGCGATAGTTATCGTTAGATATAATGATATAACGGTATAACCATTTATTTATTTATTTATTAGACACACCAACAGCATAACATATGAAACATTCACAAACAATTTTTAAACATCTAAGTCTTAAACACTAATATGTATGCCACTTACAGGCGTGTACAACATGCACCAAATTTATGTAATATGTATACAATTATTATATTTGTGATTTAAATCTAGTGTGGTTTTAAACCATCGTAGTGACCTTGCGTGACCTATTTAGTACGCGAAGCATATTATTAGGTATTTTTAACTAGGGCAACATTACGGAGGTTTCTCTCAGCTTCCTGATTTACGACTTTAAAAGCTAAGTGTAAATACCTTGGGTCACTTTCTAGTGACATTCCTTTGAGAGAAGTTTATGAGGTAATTTAAACATAAAGCACTTTACCCTTTTAGCATTATATGGAGAAAACTTAATAATGGCTTAATGTGTTAAACGACATTTTTAACTTACGTCTTTATAGCAGACGAGGACAAAAGAACCGATGAACTCTTGTGTAAAGTAGTTCATCAAGTTAGGTAGAATAAAGCGATCTACTCTGCGATTCAATCAAAATTATTTCTAATGGCTTCTTACACTATTATAACATTATTTCTAGTGGCAAAAGGAAATAAATTACTAAATAAGTTTTTGGTAGTCAAATTTTAATTTAAGGTTATAGTTGGCCATATCATGAAATGATATTAGATATGATGCCATATTAATAAACGCTGGCTAGTCGTTTCACGATTTGCCTAGCGATGCTTGGGCAAGTCATCTACATATGTATGTACTACTAGTGGCCCGCCAGCGCTTCGCTTCGGTAAACCTTCGCCTAAGAAAATACCCGAAACATTTCTATCCATTTTGAAACATTAATTTGTTGCAGTAGTTAAACTTTTACCCGTTATCCCGCAGGAACAAAACAGTATTCCCGGATAAAATGTATCCTATGTTACTTCCTGATAATGTGGCTTTCTATTAAGGAAAAAAATGTTTAAAATCGGTCCAGCAGTTTTGGAGCCTATTCGATACAAACAAACAAAAAAATCTTTCCTCCTTATAATATTAGTATAGAAGATAAATAATATTTCATAATCAAATCGTCTATAACGTTCAATTAACTTCATAATTATAACAGCCATTGTGATTGCAAGGTTCCAGGTAGTACGCAACTTACTTGACGACGTAGACAGGCTGAATCATGCGATGACTGCCGCACCACGACAGGTCGAGTTTCTGCAGGAACTTACAACGAGACGATAATGTTAGGAGAACCTGGAACAGTATGAAATGTTATTAATAATTTTGTTTACAGTTTGGTGTAAATCACTCCGTTCAGTTCAAATCAAATCATTCTTTATTTTGAATAATAGGATTGATATTTGTTACAAAATATTTATGTAATAAATTGACGTAAACGAACTACTAAGTCTCACTGTGCAATATTGCATAAGATATGTATTTCACGATAAAACAGTTTATGGATTTTGTTTTATGGTATACTAGTGGCCCGCCCTCGCTTCGCTTCGGTAAACCTTCGCTTAAGAAAAGACCCGAAACATTTATATCCATAAATTTTAAACATTAATTTGTTGCAATAAAAGTAAAAAGTAGCCTATATCCTTTCTCAACCTCTTATCTATGTTTATGCCAAGTTTTATTAAAATCGGTGCAGTGGTGTTAGCGTGAAAGCGTAACAGACAGACAGACAGAATTACTTTCGAATTTATAAAATTAGTATGGATTTTCATAGCACTATTATTCGCAGTTTTACTGCTAGTATGAAAATAAAGTAACAAGTCAACACAAATAAATATCCCAAGAAGACACTATTCAAAATGTAGATGTATTCGTCAAATAAAGTTATCCTCTCGACATTTAATTCCACCCTAGTTTGAATTCGAACCAGTGGCATACAGCTAAATATTATACTACTCGTATACTTCTGTATAAAGTATGTGAGATACATGTAAATTGATAAAGAATATTCAAAATAATTCAATCATACATGTATCAAAGATACACTTAGGCACGTTTTTTTTTTAAACTACCGCCATTTCGCAAATGTGGTTTGACCTGGAGGAGAAGATATGAAGAAAACAATTCCCCTGCATATATTTTTAAAAACTTAATCATCCATCCATCCAACCATCAGCCTTTAAGCGTCCACTGCTGGACATAGGCCTCCCCTAACTTGCGCCACTCAGATCTTAAAACTTAGTATATTCGTAGATATAAAACATTTTGCAAAAACTTTAGAACGAATCGGCGTTTAACAGGAAATTATGTCATTACTGATTCAGACTTCACTAGGTATCAGACTCGCAAATTATAAAACACTCAGTACTTCTTAATAGCAAGGGTTATGACCGATTCGTAGGAACGATATTGGCTCATCAATCACTCGGTAATCATATTTCTGTTACATAGAACCAGTGGATATACATTTTATGCTTATGTATGTGTTTCATATTTTTGTTATAGTTTTTTTATTATAAAATAGTTTGAACAATCTTTTTTAGGAGACGGCGTCTTATCACTTTATGTAATAAGATTTGCATGTGACAATTAGGTATAACTATTGTCTATGAGTCAGTGAGTAATAGCCGTAGACATTTGTTGTAGCTTCTAGTAAAATCTGAGTAACCAAGACACATAGGTATTATATAGATACACAGAAATTTACTAAGTACATGGATAGTGGGAAGATAATTACGTACAGTTATGTTTGCCATTTCCATCTTGTGATTTTTGCTGTCGTATAGATTTTCCTCCGAGTACCTCAAGCTTTAATATCTTGCTTTCACTCTGCTTCTTATAAAATTTATTTACGAACAATTAATAAATTCCTGAACATAATGACTCATTACAGGGTATGAGTCTTAGTAGCGACTCCTCTGGCGTTGCCCATGTCTATAGGCGAAGTTGACTACTTAACATCAGGTAGCCCGTGGGTATACTCGTTATATATTCATGCATATTTTTTGTTGCCAGAAAACTTATTACCTTTTAATTTCCTAGAACATTTCTTGCCGCTTCTCTGAACTAAGTAGTAGTAAGGAATTTCTAAAGTGATGCCAAGTACCTATAACCTGTGGTGAGGTATTTAAAACTTAAAGAACAGAAACAGAATGCTAAACCCCGCTTGACCACCTTCTAAATGATTTTTTCCTTATGTAGAGACATTATACTCGTAATATATGCTCTCTATTAGAAGTATCTTCTAGCCTACTAGAGTAATACGTAATTTTAAATAATAAACTACCTTTTGAATAAAGAATAATTACAGTTACCCTCCAACTTTGAAATACCTACCTACTTAGATATTTTCTTCAAGCACGTCTCAGCACGAGTATACGAATAAGTGTTAGTATTATACGAATACGCACTTACATAATATAACACGCGCCTATGTGTGAATAAACCTACATCGTCAAATAATTGGCCGACTGCCCAAATTCGAAATATTTACATATTTGTCGCACCAATTATATAGTAAACATACCGTAGCTGCAATATATACTATAATAAACTGTAGGCGCTGTCACAGTCCCAGCTACGGGACGAGCGCCCCCCGCTGCCACCCAAAGCTCCACCGCCTGTCCCGCCACCGCGAAGACACAAGGTAAACGAAAAAAGTACATTTTATTAGTCAAAACGGCGTGAAAATCCGTGCAGCAGTTTTGGGATTATCGTGTTTAGACAGACAGACACATTCTTGTCATCACAGCGGTCTGTGGTATGGATCGTTAGTTTCTGAATGGACTGAGGTCACCCAGCTCAAACCGGTTCTAAAACCGCGTGCACACCATGTTTTTAAACCAACATAAAACCACGAGTTATGAACGTTGGTTATGTTAAACTTCCACATACTCGCACTCCTTGCATTCTTTACACGAACAAATTAAGATTCCAACGACTGATTAACAAGAGCAAACCATTTTATATGTTACACAAACCAGGACTCGAATCCTACTTTGCCTTATTTATCTACCCTTGATATTATCTGCCAAGTCACAGAGTAATGTTTTCTTCTCTTTTTTGAGAATGAATAAATTTTTATTGACAAAGAATATGGATTCTATCTTAGTCTATGGTATGAAATTATTCTATTTGTAAGA
>DWNI01000186.1:0-11177 GCA_018250175.1 Alychna victa
TGTATTAAAAAACTAGTATAAAGATTTAATTTGCTAGATTTTTTGTAGCAACCGCTAAAATGACAACACTAAAACAAAAATCAACCGCACATTTACAAAGACATCAAAATATTCTACGGAAAGTTATGACACTGCCTTTCTTCAAAATCTAATCCGTGGCGGAGACCGGCTGATTCGAAACCTAACCTGCATACTAAATAGGTGCACACATCGAAATCTTTTCTAGGGAATCGCACGTGCCTGGGAATGTTCGTGATAAATAATGGATACAGCGCACGGATGCGAACCGACTTCAGGTCTCGATCCCTCCGCGGAGCTAAAACGCGCCGTGTAAGTCGAGGGCAGCGATTACGTATTCACTCAGAGAAGGGAAAGTATGTGGGTAGCTATACAAGTAGGTACGCAGGCTATGTGTGTGTGACTTTGCTAGACGAAGGTAGACGCCCGTCATCCACACCCTTACTCGTGAATAAACTAGAAACGCGATAGAGGGATTTCAAAACTGTCTCAAGTTATTACTTGTTTTGTTTGCAGACTTAAAAGCGAGACTAGTTATAACAACTGTTGACGCCCCATCGTCGCTTCGCTCAAAACTTTGATTTACAGATCATTTCCGAAGTAATGCTTGTTAGTTAGGTTTAGCAAATGTTTCATAATTAAAAAATAATTATCACATACCAACTTTCTTATCAAGTGCAAGACACGGTGATATTGTAGAATGGAACATACGTTATTAAGTCTAAATGCCATTTACGATGTTTTTACGAAGCTTTTACTGATCAACTAAATGACTAATATCATAGATATGTATTTAATACTACGTCAATTAACCTTTTCGTGCGTTTATCGTTTAGTAGCGCTTACAAAGAGCGCCTATGACTTTTTGACTATACTATTGGTAACCGGTACAATTACTTACATATCGGTATAAACAATGTCAATTAGAAATAAACGTCGTATCGAACATGTCCGACACGCACCTTGTTAAAGAATAAATGGCTCGCATAAAAAATTACAGCAATTTATGGAGAAGACAGTTATATTTATGACGACCCTGAGGCCGGTAAAACTACATTTTAAGTGAAAACCTGACTACGGTCGAACGTTTATTTATGATATGTTATTGTAACATAGTTTGTGTACCGTTGATAACAAACAACTATACTATTAGTATTTAGAATTGGGGGTAATGATCGCCAATCGCGCTTTAGAATAAAACTGGTTAAGTCCGGATCAGAATCGAGAAATAGTTTTCCATATTTCTTGTAATCAAATTGTTTCTATCATTTCTGTGCTCGCAAAGAAAAAGTTGTTGAGAACTTTATTTGTAACAATGTAATTAATTTCTTTGTGATAGCCTCACTTATACCTACTGCCCAGAATGAGAACTGAGTTACGACTATCGATACAAAAGTACTGTATAAATACTTTATCGATATAGTGAGACTGTTGATACATAAGTAGATTCATAATAGCAGATTATCAACAATAATGCAAAAATAACAGCCTCAGTCAACAAATGTGTTCCGCGATTTCCAAGTAGGTACTGAATGAAACCAATACGACAAACTTACTCAGAAGTCTATAGACAAGGAAGCGTACTCTCCTGACCTTGCCTAGGCCGTATACTGCTCGGCCATCCATATTCAATGAGCTACCAAAATTCACTCTTTAGCAAAACAAACAATGTTTTTTTTTTGCGTCATCTCAGTGATTTTACGAGTTAACTCCTATACTTATATGACTGCATATTAACATGGGTCAAAGATGTATAATTATGGTAAGTTGATCACCTCTGAACTACTTCACCGCCTGAGGTCATATTCACACATACATAATAGGCATGTGTTATGCCAAGACGATCAATGGTTCATGGCTATACTAGGATCCAATTATTTTACGACCAATAAGATCTATGATGGTCAGTTATACAGGTAAAGATACCTAAATAATGTAAAAGATCTATTGCATAGTATATAAAATAATACTTATTTCCATTTCGAGCTATAATTTTATAGTTATGTTGTGTAAGTGATTTAATTTGTTTGTAATCAATGATATTTTATACATAGAAGTTATCGTTTGTAATCGTTACGTCATCAATTACGTCAATCATTTACGTCTACAAACTTATGTTATATTACTAATCGAATATTTCAGATCTACTAGTAGGTATCAAAGAGAGTGTATAGAATCACATGGTTGTATCTCGTTGTTACGACAATTGCGCAGATTAAAATTGTACGTTTTATGTGGCCTGTGGGTGATGCCATGAATACGAAGTCAAAATAATGGGTAATTAAAAAATAGAGGAATTTAAACACTAACTTTAAAAGCAATTAGTTGCTTGTTACTCATATTGCTATCTATGCTGATTAACTCATCAGGTCAATAATAATTCATCATGTCTGTTTTAGGTTTTACCAGTTTATAGAAAATCCAATTGTTAAAAACAATTTGTTATGAAGTCATTATAATTGTACATTCCCCCTATTATAAGAATGAAAATACAAGTCGTGGAACTTTAGCTACGACATCAAAAGTCAATGTCCTAAGTCGTAAAGGGAACTGCAGACAAAAGTTGTGCTAAATGAAAAGCGTCTCGCATTTCAATTCAGTCGTGTTTTAATCGTCATTATATTACGTGAGGTTCCGTAAACTTGTTCTATAGACGACATGTGCTGTATTACTAGAGTCTGGAACCCATTTACGAACGCCCTATTTTCTGTTGTCGCCCATAAAAGCGCCCCGGCCATGAAGAGGGCCTCAATTCTCCGGAAAAGGGGACGAGGTGGATTTGCTACCTGAAAACCCGCGCACATTTTCATTTCTGCGGCGAAACAAAATAAATACGGAAACAAATTTAATCATGTAACGTAACATCAGATTATAGTTGAATATCTCTGGTAACATTTCCTAATATTTAATGTAATTATTGTAGGTTAAATGTTTTGTAAAGAAATGTATGTACCAAAACTAATATTCGAAGCGTACACAAAGTTCTTCTTAACTATGTTGATCGTTACGTCCACTTAGAAACAGACGTCCCGGAAAAATGTATGGTCTCTTTCACGGTTCGATGTAAAGACGCTGAAATGTCAGGAATTCACAATGGCGGATCCATAATGGCCGCCGGTTCTAATTTTACGTCGACCGGCTAGTAAGGACAACGCTGTAATCGCTGTATGGCAAAAAAGCCTGTAGAGTACGTACCTATGTAACGATCAGAAGTAAATTACAATGCATGTTACATCTACTTGAATTTTACATTACAAATTGAGAGACGCGAGTATGTGATGTAGCGTTAGTCTCGGAGTATATGTGGTATTAATCTTAAATTACATATTTGTACAGAACTAGTTATTATCTTATTCTATCTATAGATAGGCGGTAATTCGAAGTGCTCATAGCTCGACGGCTTGCGTCGATCCTAAATGATCAACGAAGTTAAGCAACAGCGAGCACGATCGGAAAGTGGATGGGTGACCGCTAGTGGCAAAATATCTTGCGCGCTTCGGAGGGCACGTTAAACCGTCAGTCCCAGTTGTTATAGGTAGATGACAGTCGTAACAGTCGTAAGCCATGTCGGAGGCATCCGGACGGCATAACACCTTCCGACATTTGAATTGGCCACTAAACTCTTCAATCATTCGCACTGGACTAGTAGGCCATTAATGAGTTGAGGCCAGCACGATGCAGATAATATTATGTTATATCTAATACGTCATGTTAAATTTCTTTGACTTTGATAAACTTGGGGTATAACTTAGATACCTATATAACTATGTTCAACGATACGAGATCCGAGTAATAGTGTACCTACTGTTTGCTTCCCCTATATTCGAAGTTTGTTCCCTGTGCGCAATATCTTATTAAAATTAAATAGAGAAGCGCAAAGGTCTAATTACAATGAGTTTCTCCGTTGTACATCTGGAGAACAATTATTTTCAATATACACAGTCGGTGTACTATATTGTAACTTAAGTACGTTCAAACAACCAACTTTATATACATTCCTGGACAAATAAAAATCAGAGTGTACCGCGAGTAGTTTTACTTAACCAGTAAATGCCAAGATTAACAACAAAATTAATGCATTAACTGTTGGAATATTCAACACAAATATATAACAGATCATGTGATCGCTAAACAGGGATTATTGAGAATTGTTCGTTGGCCAGCGAAACGGACAGAAACAGCTGGGAGCGAGCGGGCATGCGCGTGCGATGCATTCTCTGCGGTCAACGATCGGCCCAGGCGCAGGCGCACATCGTTCGGCCCGGTTCCGTTCTACTGTGTGAACATATACGGCATATACCACACATTACTATGAAATAAACATTACTGGGTATATTTTATTTGTAGTGAATAAAGATTCAAAGTAATACATTTTACATTTACAAATCAAAATGTTGTAGCATCGATAAACGTTAGTGATTTCATTTATCGGCTCATTCTACCGTGAATGTTGTTGATTCGTGTGTGTACACACTGTAGGGTACACCTACGAACACTGTACACCTACGAATATTTGTTGACATAGTTGCCGGATTTTGGCTGGTTTTTGACCGTGCTGTTGCCTTACGTCTAATATCAGCTAATTCAATGTGATTTTCAAGCTATTGGGCTTTGTGCACTTGGTTAGATTTTACTATACATTGACATCCCTATTTATACCTCGGCTCCACTAACGCCTTAGCGCTATAATTTGGGCGTTAAGATTAGCGTAGGTGGAGCCACGATATTAGCGTTTTAACTTTGAATGCCGTTGTTTGTGAAGGTGTCTTGCAGTTTACCAACGAACTCATAGATGACGTGGTTCGCTAACATAAAATCGTAGTTACTCTGTCCTGCTCTTTTGGGATAGCGTTATCTTATTTACACATTACCTTCCCACAAACGAATGCGATGGCCGCCCCATAGCTACCCGTTATTAACTAAACAAAAAATGTTTCGCGTCAAAATTACATGGCGTGCAGGATTCAAACTCAAATCACCCGGCAAGCTACAACCCCGCTAGGCAATCATTAGCAAGAAATATTATACCTGGCAAAAAGTAAGAAGTTAAACCAAACGTATCCGTACAAGTATAATAATATAAAATTCAATTAAAACTTCGAACCCGAAGGTGGAGACTTAAGTATTTATGATTCTGTAAGTATCGTTGAAAGTTAAAGCGATTTTCTTGTAAACATCTTAAGTAGCGTCACTTTTTCCGTTTATTAATAACTTTAGGAACTCGATTTATTATTTTTGATCGTAATTAATTCTAAGGAAATTTCTATCTAGTGGTGCGCGATGCGAAGTGTAAGCTTCCGATACCAGTTCAGTAGTTACGTTTCAGTCTTTACAGAGACGGCGTACCGCATAGACGGATGCTGCTAACACCCCTCTAAGTTACGAAAATAAAGCGACTTGACTCCATGAAGTGATAAACGAAGTTTTGTTTAAACGTTCAAGTAAAATAATAATATTCAAGTGTATTAATTAATTTAAAAATAAAATCATGTCCATTTACGCTTACTAGTTTTATAATGTCGTTTCAAACTTGGTTAGTTTTAAATATATTTTTTTGTTACAATTATAATTAATTGGACGCATAGTTCTGGATCCTGAGGACTGATTTACAAGATTACCAACAGTTCCCCCTTAATGGTAAGTTAAATTTTAAGTAATTATTTTTATTACGATGACAAAATTATTTGTTATCTCCAAACGTTAAAGTATCACAGTATTTTTGAATTAAATTTATCTTCATGTTTACTCAGGTGTTTCGTTTAATATACCACTGTAGACATCGAAAATAATTCTTTGTATTGTATTCTTTTATATCACGATTAGATTAGATACAGAGATAAAATACAGATCTTGTATGAAGTACCTAGTTTAAGATCTGAAGGATAGATAATATTTTTTTATGCCGACAAATGAGCAGACGCGAAGCTACCCATCTGATGGACATCAATATGAGCAGAGGCGTCACTGATGCGTTTTCCTGGAAAGATGCGTCTTACATTACATATCGTGTTTTTTAGTTTACTCTGCAAACATATTCAATTAATAATATGCTTTATGTCGACTCCTCGGGGCAAAATTGATCGTCTTCTTTGGTGAGTGGCCGTTAGGGACGAGATTAAACGAGTTCTGGGCTTCAGAGGGTACGTTAAGAAGGCAGTTTTGAGATTGTAAACAAATGCCTTTTCTGTTAGCGTTCACTCCAAACGATAGTTTCAGAATTTTTGGCTAAGACATTAGGTGCTAAAAAATGACGTTGGTATCTTAATACGCAGTTGAACCACGGAAGAAAAAAACAAAAATGCGCCACTGCCGTGTACTAGTTATTGCTGCTATCATCACGATCTTGAAATCAGATCTTCTTTATAGAAGGAAATGATGTATAACTCGATTACTTAAATAGTGAGATTTCGGGACGTTTCAAAGTTTAGACTGATAAGACATAGTAAAATTTTAACTAAGACGGCATAATTTTATACATAAAAAATAAGCTACAGGAGCTGTTCTTTTTGTGCTACCTATACATGCTTTTTTGCTGCGTAAGTGTCCAAAAAGGTTACGCCCCCAATGTCATTCGTTAAGTAATTGAGTAATACAGTAGTAATTCTTAATTAGTGTTTATATTATATGCAAACATATAGGCTCATGAAGAAACCATTAACGTCAACATTGCTAAACATCATGCAGTAAATTAGCCTCAACCATTATCGGCCCACTACACGCATTTGCTTAAGGGTACGGGTCTCATAACTGTGCGGATTGCTAGACGAGTAAGTGTTCAACCCAAGTGTCAGAAGGTTTTGTGCCGCTTGAAGCCGACATGGCTTAATTACTGCCATCTAACGATAAAAAGCGGGACCAACGGCTTAACATGCCGCGCAAATGGAAGCGCACAAAAAAATTTTGGTACTAGCGGTCACTCATCCAGTTTGCGACCACGCCCGCCATTGCTTAACTTCGATTACTCAGGATCGACAGGCGGCTGCCAGGCCATGAGGCGCACTAGATTATTGTGATTATTATACATACCTATATGATAATATACGATCATTTTATGTGTTTGGTCATAGTAAAAACACTATAATAATGGTCCACTTGAGTTGTTTTTCATGTTACTGATAAGGAATTGGATGGTGCGTTTTTACCATCGAAATTTCATAAAAAGATAATGTTTTGACGTGCGTCAGTTGTATATGTGTAGATACAAATAATTTACCTACTAACTACACAACGTACACTCGCTTCTAATCTACGAAACCACCGTATTTATTTACCTTTATGGAACTTTAAACTGGTTAGTAAATAAACTTACCCAACACTAAAATATAAGGAACGATAACATTGTCCATAAACTGGAGCTTAAAATGGAATTAATTTTCCTTCGGGATTTATGTTAAGAGGAATTTTTGAAATGGGATTTTTACTGCCAATGCAGAGAGAAATAGAAACTCGAGTTATGTAAAGGTGGTTGAAGTGAACCATTCTACGCCGGTTAACACAATTATCTTGACCCTATTTCTGAATAAAATCTCAAACTCTCTATTCAAAGACTAGATAAAAATATAGTTTTGTTAAAAAACAGCAAGTTATGAGCAGCATAAAGACGTATTAAACAAGAGGAAAGAGAATATTAATATAAATAATTTGCTTTGAACAGAATTATCGAAGCCACTCGTAAATCTAAACCATCCAGAGACTCTCTAGAATACACAAAAATATTTCATTAAAATCGGCCCAGCTGTTAACGAGGAGTTCAGAGACAAGTACCTACAGAAGAAATATAAATACAACCCCTCTAGACAAATACCTTTTCTGTTAGCGTTCACGCTAAACGATATCTTTAAAATGGCAATGACATTAAGAGCACAAAAATTATTTCGTCCTTTGTCGGCATCTTAAATCATTGATATAAAAATTTTCTTAGGGTTCTTAAGGAAAAGGAGGTTCCTCCTTTTTTTTGAGAAAGGAAGAGGTTGTCGTTTCAAATATATTTTTTATGTTTGTTAGCTCAGAACTGTTGACTAAGAGAACCGATTTTGATGATTGTTTTTTATTTGAAAGATGGTGCTTCCCGATGGTGGTTCCATATAAATTTCATTGTTGTTGAACCCTTGAAAAACACTTAAAATGATGTCGTCCACGCATACTGATTTTAAATCGGTTTTTAAGGTCTGTAGTTATAAAGTTAACGTTTTGGGTAAACGCTAACTGAAAAGGCCTTAATGCCTAAAAGTTAAAGGTTCTATGGATTCAGATAAGTTAAATCTAACTATAAGAAATGAATAAGCATGGTCTGTTAGAAGTCCAAAGCAAACCTTAGAAGGGTCGTCAACCTGTATAATGACCCGCATAGCTAGTTAATGTGAATATCTCCGTTTACCACTAAATGCTACGGATTCCCTTAGATTAGGACGGACTCGTAATATTCCCTGCAGCAATAAAAGTATGTAATGGGCTCGTGAAATCTATACCAACAATGCTAATAGAACTAATTTATGATGTTTTTATGTTATCATCCACCTGACGGCATTTTTATGATATAATTATCTTTATACAGCAAACATGATTATCGTTCACGTCTATTATAATACTTATTATAAAAAGCTAACGTTTGCTGTTGAGATTTTAGAAGCTTTGAATGAATGAGACAAGAAAGTAAGGGAAACGCAACAAGAAAATCATAGTCTAATTATTTATTTCGACAAGAAAGTAAGGGCAACACAACAAGAAAGTTAAAGTCAAATTATTTATTTTGTCAACAAAGTAAGAGCAACACAACAAGAAAGTCAAAGTCAAATTATTTATTTCGACAAGAAAGTAAGAGCAACACAACAAGAAAGTCAAAGTCAAATTATTTATTTCGTCAATTAACAAAAGTCAAAACTTTAATAACTTGAATTACAGAAATGATGAAGGTGATGGAAATTAGTTTTTATAACGCTACACACTAGCACACACATAGCCACACACTAGGACTCCCTGTGGCGTCTGCAGCACATCGTCTGCCCGGTCAGCTATAGATAAATAAAATAATTGTTGTAGCCTCTATACCGATATTAAAGCCTTTTCTATTTTTGATATAACAATAATATAATCCTCTCACCTCTCTATCGTCTCATCAATTAATTACGGATGTTTTGGTTTATCTATCATTGACACTGTAAATTAGTAATTAATCTATTGAAATACGATAGATAGATATACAGTTTTAAAGGCTTATGTAATTACTTTTTTTAAACGGAATAAGTTAATGCTTGACAGCAACCCCACCTGGTGGTAAGTTGCGATGAAGTCTAAGATGGTGAGCTCACTACTGCGTTTAGACGATCGTTGTTTTATATTATACTAGCTGATCCGGCAGATGTTGTTCTGCAATTTATTTTATACTTCAACTGTCTTACTAATAAAAATTGTTTAACATTGGTTAATGCTCATTATACAGAACAACTTTTGCCATGACGGCATTACGATAAATCTAAGTTTGGCTGATCACCTCAAGAAGGTCAACAGCGCCACCTACGGGATTCAATTGTGAATCTAAACCATTTAGAGACCTTTCCAATTACACTTTTTTATCATAATCTGTCCAGATCTTTAGTATATATTCAGTGAAAAACAAACGTACGTAAGGATTTTCTATAACAACTAGCTGACCCTACAAACGTTGCTTTTCCATATAAATTATTTCTAGGGTTAGGAGAAATAATTTACAATCTATTCTCAAACCTACCAAATATACACAAAAAGTTTAATAAAAATCGGTCAAACCGTTTCGGAGGAGTTGGTTACACACACTGTGAAATTTATATATTTAATTTTATATATAAGAAACATATAAGCCATTGCACCATCAAGGTATATCTAAGATATTATCATATTACGAGGTTTTAACAGGACAACTGAAATGACGTAAGTAAATAACTCTCCGTTGAAAAAGCAAACAGCAGTACAATGTTGACATATTTAATTTAAAATACATATGTATGCAGTTGTCTTAGTAAAACATATCCAATACCGATAATAAAGTGTGACTTTAAGTTAAAACTATCTCGGACTGTGCAATTATATGATATGGGTAAAGTCAAAGTCAAAGTTAAAGTCAAAGTCAAAGTCAAATTATTTATTTCGCCTTTAAAACTAACAGCTCACTTAACGAAAGCCAAAACTTGAACAACTAAAATTACATTTTAAAAAAACTTCCATAATCTATACGAATAAATGAAATTTGAGTGTCTGTAATATTAAAATAACCGCTTTTTACCAAATGCATATGTATGTATACATGGTACATATACCAAAATCTTTTTTTTTACAATTTTTGTTTGCCTGTGTGTCTGTTTGTTCCGGCTAATCTCTGAAACAGCTGGACCTATTTGGACGGACTTTCACTGGCTGATAGCTAATGTAATAAGGAGTTCCTAAGGCTGCTTATATTTTAAAATTTAATTTTAGTTGCTAAGATTTAACTTTCGTTACGTGAGCTATTTGTTCCTAAGACGAAATAAATAATTTAACTTTGGCTTTGATAATGTAATGAGTCATCTCCCCCCCCCATCCAAAACCAGCTACATAGCTGTAGGCAGGTTTAGGCCACACAATAAAGGTAGCACAGTAATCCATACACATAGAAAACTCCATCACAACGCTTGAGCAACGCACTCATAGACATGGTTCACCGACACGGAATTTAGGACCGTCTCGGACCAGTATCTGAATAGATCGACCGTGATTGTCACCCGCTGACGCTGCCGACGCGCGCTCTTTTACAGTTTTGTTATACTCATTTATTAACGGAAAATCATAATGTAACTATTTAGTTAGCGGATGTTTGAATTCGACTTTTAATAGTGAATTATCGTTTTTAATAATATTTAAATAGTAACAGACATCCGTGTATAAAAATGAGAATTTATTATGCATTAAAAATATTATATTCGTACATTCGATGGACGACCCGTATAGCACAACGGTTACCATGCCGGACTGCCGTTAAAAGGGTCCTGGGTTCGATTCACAGCTAGGCAGAAATTTTAATCATGCGTTTTAATTTCGGTTCTCGGTCTGGGTGTGTGTGTCCTTGTCTTTGTGAGTTTTCAAAAACATCGACGACACAGGGAATCCTACTGTGGGGCTATGAGTGTGTAGCGTTATTTATTTATTCG
>DWNI01000187.1:0-11166 GCA_018250175.1 Alychna victa
AGTAACCATAATCCCAGACCAGCCTTCTCACAGCGCTGTGGCCGGGCTTCTCAGCGCTGTGATATCGCTCACTGGCTGGGCTTTTGGGTATTGCCACAAGTTGACCCAAATTCCCTTGAACGGTTGCCCAATCGCCAGCGCTGTTTAAACGAGCATCGTGCTCGAGCTATGCAGGCGTTAATGGCAGCCATTAGCCATTTTTTCAATATTAGCACTGGATTGGTTCACTGTACCGTCGAGAAATTAGCTGAGCTGTGTGGTTTGGTCACTGTCTCCAAAAATGGCAATCGCTCGATTACCCGAGCCTCACGGTGTATTCGGCAGATGGAGTGTTTTGGGCTATTGCAGTGCGAAAATCAATGGAATGCAGCTTTAGGCGTTTGGTATCCAAAGCTTATTCAAGTTACGCCGCGGTTTTTTGAAGCCATCAACATCTCTGAAAAGGAGTGGCAGGCTGCTATTCGCCAACAGCAGGCCTACCAACGTCAAGGCCTGTCTGGTCCACAAGAGCAACTTAGCCACGAAGAGGCTAGAGAGCGTCAAATCGCTCAACTCAGGAAAATCCATCTCAAAGCTAAACTGGCACGCCAGCAAATCAAACGTGCTCGGAAACTTCAGCAACTCACCCTACAGCAGCAGCGCAGTCAAATTAGTCAATTTATCGTGAAATCACTGAGTCAGCCAAAAATCGTCGCCTTAGGACTGCAAGGAGTGCAGAAGCTGGTCAATCAAAAACTCTGGGAGTTTAGACGACTGCTGAATCATTCTCCGCCACCCTAACTTTATTATCTGTGAACATCAATTCTAAAAGCCACTAATCAACAGCCTACTTTCCTATACTCTAACCCCCCCCCCTAGGGCGGGATAATCGCTCAAAAATTAACCTCATAGGTGTCAAAATTCGGCTAGTTTTTTCATCGAAAGCATCTTTTATTATTTACCCACACATAGATGCAACTGCCGCTCAAATTAGCCGCGGATGCTCAGAAGTTAACTGCAAAAATACTGAAAGATACTAAAAACAAAAAGATTGATTAAAACAACCAAAAATCTGTGAATAAGCAAACCAGTCGCTCAATAGCGGGGACATGTCGCTTCGCGACACCAGGGGACAAGACCGTGGAGTGCTTGATGGACAACCCCACGGGTTGACCACAACCACCCCACCGCCTTGCCTGCCCTTTGTCCCCACTATCGCTCCTCAACCAATAAAGGGAGATTTGCAATCTCAATTAAAAACTTAACGAAACATGCAGAACTCTTCGTCCAAACCTTTATCAGGATCTGCCGTAAGACTCCGAACTTTAGGGCGGAGATACAAGGCGGGCCTACGGTAATATTTGTGCTGCTGTCGGATAATTTCGATAGGAGAGCCTCTGGAGTGGAGAGCTGTCAAGGGCCCACCCGGAAGCCGCAGCGGAGCACAGGGAGCAACGCGACTGAGCACCGAACGGGTGAGGATGTGGCGTAGCGTACCCTTGACTGATCGGAGCGGCCCAAAGCTATCGGCAGGGTTGTGCTGTCTTTTAAAGCACCAACCCCTGCCTCACGGCGAGTGTAGGGTGTCCAGAGGGGCAAAGCCCCTTTGGTCCTAGCGAAGCAGGGAGAGTATCAAATTGAAAGGCTCATTGATTTCAAAGGTTCTTCAAATTTATTAAAAATTGGATTTTCCTTGATTACCTCAATGTTGTTTTTAGGCCTATTATTTTCAAAAATCCTTTCTATGGCTTTGTTCATTTCCTCTTGCTCTAAGGAAGAAGTTTTATGCCCTGGACGTTCGCCTAGTTTTTTTTGTAGTGCTTCTTTATCATTAGTGATAATTAGCGCTTTATATTTTGCTCGAGATAAGGCCACATAAAATGATTTTTGAGTGATCAAATGTTCACAATAACTTTCTGCAAAAACAATAACTTGATTGGTCGTCTTACCCTGAGCCTTGTAAGCAGTTATGGCATATCCATGGTCAAACTGTTTAAACTTATCGCAGTTAAAAGTGACTTTTTTACCGCTTTGAAGCTTGGCAGTTACCTCATTATTTTGAATATCTAGGTTAGTGACTTTAGCGATATCTCCATTTTTGAATCCTAAATCTTTATCAGTCTTATTGAAAACAATTTTTTCTCCTACGACAATAGAACGCTCATATTCTTGAAATAGATTAACGGCTTGATTAGTCTTTCCGGCAATTTTTTCCGGGTTCCACTCCAATAAATTTCTATCGCCATTGTTATTAAAGGGTGATAGGAAGACAATATTTTCCTTGCCATTTACTTTGACCACATAGAATCGGTCACCTGACCGTATCCCTAACTTTTTATAATTTTTTGAAAATTCCACTACCTCACCTGGCCCATAGCATTGAGCATGTGCGGTGTTGGGGCAATCAACTTCGCAAAGAATTGTAGTATTTAACTGCTCTTGATTGGCCATCACATCATTCTTAACTCCTGGAAAGTTTTTCAAAGCCACTTCACGTAAATGAGGCATTAGTTTGTGACGAGTTTTGTTATCTGGAATGATGACTAGGGTGTTGTTGAGCTCTTCACGCTCTAACCCAGCATAATAATTAATTAACCTTTGTTGACGCTCTTCTTTCTTAGTTATTTCAATCACATTACTAGATATGGCGGATAGAGAGCAACCGACATCCTCTCGAGCTGATGCTATCTGTTGTTTGAAAATGCTCTCAGGGTGTTTTTTGATAAATGGCCATGAAATTTTATAACTGTTAGCCTTGATAATTGTTTTGACCGCTGTTTTAAGGGACTCAACCTTCTGTCTCTTGATTTCCTTCATCACCGCGCAGCTCATTCCATGCTCCATCATTAAGTGAAATGGCTTGCCCCAACTTACAGCACCTAATTGTGATTTATCACCTAGTAGTACTACTCGACTCTTGGCCGCCCTTGCCTGAGTTAACAGAGTGGCCATATCTTTAGCGCCAATTAAGCTAGCCTCGTCGACAATCCAGATTTCCTTTGAGCAATCTATCACTTTCTCCTTGGACTGTTTATTTTCCATAGATAGTAGGAAACTGGATAAAGTACGGGATGCAATCCCCGTCTCTTCCCGCAGGGCATCCACTGCCGCATGCGTTGGCGCAAAAGCACGTAATTGATAACCAGTAGACTCTATCAGAGGCTTGGCACAGCGTAACATGGTGGTTTTCCCCACACCCGCATAACCTTGGATACCCAAAAATTGATCTTTGCTGGTCATTATTAGTTGGATGGCTTTTTGCTGTCCCAGACTTAAACCACTCTCTTTAAGCTGCTTATCGATTTGATAGCAATGACTGAGTTTGTTTTTTACCGCCTTGCCCTGCTGTAGTAACTTTAGTATGTACTGCTCTCTAGCCATGGCATTCTGGGTCGTGTAGGCAGCGACTACTCGGCCACGGACCGCTAAAGATGAAGGGGCAATGGACTGGTTTTTTTGTTGCTCCTGTACAGCCGCTACGGTAGCTGTATAATCTATCTCCCCTAGCCCCAGCTTTAATGCCGCTTCACAAAGCTCCTTGTTACTGAAAACCGCCTCTTTCTGACTGAGATGGTCGATAGCCTGCTCTACCGAGCGCTCACCGCAAATTAACTCTGATGAGCTTTGAGGAATATTGTTGGTAGCGTTAAAGATAACCTGCCCGATTTTTTTGTTTTTAAAGCAGGCTGCTTTACACTCTTCATCCCAAGTAGCTAATAGCACCTCTTTGGGAACCTTTACTTTTCTTTTTCTAGAAATCAGTGTCGCCCTTGCCTTTTCTTGGGCATCGGTAGATTTTGCAATCGATTCGATTTCTTCACTACGTTTTGAAAATATCTCTATAGCTTTTTCAGGAACTCCCTTGATTTCAAAAAGTCCAGTTCGATAATTAACATTTAATTGATATCCTAGTTTTTTGACCTGAAGTGCCAACTCATTACGATAAATTTGGCCAAGCAGCATTTTGTGATCGTAGAAGTCTACAGACTCTAAGCTACGCCATTTGCCATCTGGTCGTAAGGTAGCATTCGGAATCACACAATGTGTGTGTAGTTGGGGATCATTCTCTCTACTCAGAGAATGCAAAAACTGCGCAATAATTAGGCTCTCTGTCGCTGTTCTCACCACTTGATCTTTAGAGTTCCTAACGCGTGTTTTGGTAAATTCCTGCTCCAAAACCGTTAAAGTGGCCTGTACAGCACTCTTATGAGCATTAATCAGCCGCTCATCACCGCTAATAATTGCCAGAATGGATAAGCTCTTAGGTGCTGAAAAGGTTAAATCCCAGCCGGGTTGATGCTCTAGTTCACCACCCCTCTTCCTCCCTAACTGGTAGCCAGCGACTTTTCCATCGAGTAGCTCTTCGAACTTCTGCATATCGACATCACCGCTTAAATCTAAGGCACTGGCTCCCTGTCCAAACCAAGCAGTACTCCCCTCTCCTTGGGCTAACTCATCCTGCTGCTGGTAATAACCAGATGCGGTATAGTAATCCTTAGAGTCCTGACTATTTTTTAAAGCAGAGATGCTGAGCATAGAGAGTCCATCCAACAACTTGAGCAATCAGCCCTAGAATACCTATGGATAAAAAAACAATAAATAGAAAAATCATCCACTGTGGCATATTCAACCCTAATAAAGTCCAATTTGATGGCTCACAGGCTGCATAGGCTTTAAATACTGCAGGAGACCACTTATCTAGAGGCAACCAATCTGGAAATTTAACTCGAAAAGGACAGGTGGTGAATTGGGCTGGATGCAGGTAGCGCTGCATCTGTTCCCAGGCAGTTAATAGACCCTTCCATGAACTATAGCTCCATAATACTAATCCCAGTGCCCTTAAAAAGCGACAGGGTGGCGCCAAAAGCACCAACAGTGCTGCTAACGCAATACCTAATAGAGCCACTCGCTGATAGATACATAACACACAAGGGGACATTCCTAAGCAATGCTGAAATATTATGGCTAGGATGAACGGAAGAATAGACCCTGCTAGAAGCATTAGCCAGAGAGTTCTTTTACGAAAAAAACCATGTAATCTTTCGAAGATATTCATATATTGAGCCTACGTTTTATATTTTTATATATAGATTTATATATATATGTATGTATAGTATTATTTATTTATGTGTAGATGGTGGCGTAGTAAATTCTCAATAATCTCTGTCTCGGTTACTCTGGTTGCGGTTTCTACACTTTTTTTCGCTACGTATAGTTTTAGAGCTTTGACAACCTCCCAGGTTAATCTATAGCTTTTCAGAATATAGGGCTTAGGCATTTTTTCTATAGATAGACTTTCTGACGAATCACTGATATTTTCTAAAAATTTTTCTTGTTCTGCACGGTTCCTGTTGAACTGAGAAACATCAGGTTTATTTTTCATATTCTGTTACCTCAAGGAAAAATTTTTCCATTTCATTAATGGCAGCTTGGTCTTTTCCTAATTCCTGGACAGTAGCTCCTTCTCCTATAGCTCGCCGAAAAGCAACTCGTTCACAAATCCTTGTTTTTAAGACAAATAATTTTTGATCAAGTAGGTAACTGTACATTTCTTCAATATCTTTAGTCCTTTGATCTACTCGAGATAACAGTACGCTAATATTAAGGTCTGGGTTAAATTCACGGGCCATTTCCACTATTTCTAGCAAATCAGTCATTGCTGCAGCATCAAGATTTGAGGCCCCAATGGGAATAATGGCTTTTTGTGACAGTAGTAAAGCAGAGCGTAGCCCTGTAGAATCCCTACCACCAGCGTCTACAACAACGTTTTTAAATCCCTCAGATAATTGTTTTCCCTCATTAAGGATGGCTTTTCCGGTTAAACAGGTTGTTGTTGGGCTTGAGATGTAACTGGGATTATCTCGCCGCCAAGCCGCCCAGCTTGCTGCACTGGCTTGTGGATCTCCATCAATCAACATCGTTGACCCATGACGAATTAGCATGACAGCTAAGTGTACCGCGGTCGTTGTTTTTCCAACGCCTCCTTTAGTGTTTACTATAGAAAAGATCATATATTTATCTCCTTCTTTTAATTAATATATACTGTATTATATATATATTGATATATATATATCAAGTTAACTTTATGTAAATATTAATGTATTGGATTAACAAAAAACACGGAACTCTCCATCCATAACTTAAAAGGTTTAGGTAGAGATGGACGAAAGAAGGTAGGTCTTTATCGCGCCCTAGGGGGGCTTAGAGTATAGGAAGGCAGGCCGCTGATTAGCGGCTTCTAGAATTAATTTTCACAGGCATTGACATCCTCCCCGCCCTAAAGGGCGAGGATTCCTACTGTGTTCAGACTGAAATCTGACTCACTTCAGCGGGTTCCTGCTTCAACGGACGACCTAACGGCGTCGTTCCTCTACAGGCAAGCACGGCATGCCCTGCCGCTAAAATATTACAAGCACCATTTACATCGGCATTCGCTGTATATCCGCATAGTTTACAGAAAAACCGGCTCTGCGACTGGCGATTTTCTTTGGCTGTATGGCCGCAGTGGGCGCATTTCTGACTGGTATAGGCTGGAGCCACAGTGACGACATGCCCGCCCCGCCAAAACTGCTTGTACTCCAGCTGACGACGCATTTCATACCAGCCCTGATCGAGTATTGAACGATTTAAGCCTGATTTTGCCCTAACGTTGTGTCCAGGCTGCTCAACCGTACCTGCCGCTGACTTTGACATGTTTTTAACCTTCAAATCCTCGATGACGATCATGGCGTGGTTTTTGCTGATAGTCGTCGTGACTTTGTGAAGGTAGTCTTTACGAATGTTGGCAATACGCGAGTGTATGCGCTGAATTCTATGTTTCTGTTTTTTCCAGTTATTGCTAAATTTAACTTGTCGACTCAACCTACGCTGGAATATTGCTAACTTTTTCTGATTTGATTTGAAGCTGTTAACTGCCTGGTATACTTTGCCATCGGACAGTGTAATGAGTTTTGTAATCCCCACGTCAAGTCCAATTATCGATGGTGATTCATGCTGCAGTTTGTTTACTTCATATTCCGTCTGGATACTGATGTACCACTTCCCGCATGTCCGGCTGACCGTGACGTTTTTCACTTTGCCTACAACTTCACGACTGCTTCGATACCTTACCCAGCCGAGTTTTGGCAAAAATATCCGGCTGTTTTCCTGTTCAAGCTTCACACCCTGTGGATAGCGAAAAGCATCATTTTGGCCTCGTTTTTTGAAACGAGGAAAATTTGCACGTTTTTGAAAAAAGTTTTTGTAAGACCTCTCTAAATCTTTCAGTGCCTGCTGAAGCGCCTGTGATGGGACCTGTTTAAGCCATTGAGTCTCCTCAGTCGCTTTCCACTCAAGTAGCCTTGAAGCTATTTTGGTATAGGGAATATAGGAATTACCGGGTTTATGATTCTTATTCTGCAACTCCAAAGCACGATTAAAAACAAAACGACAAGCCCCAGCAAAACGTTGCAGGTCACGCGCCTGGTTACCTCTTGGTCTTAACTGAAATTTAACCGCTTGTACTCGTTTCATATTTACTATTATACTTTGGTCTATGAGAAATGAAAGTGATATTCGACGTGGCAGACATTGTGTTTACTTAATGCATGTACATTTAGTATTTGTCACAAAATACCGGCGAAAAATATTCGATCAGGATGCTATCGAGAGGCTACGAAGCTACTTCACTACTGTGTGCGCTGATTTTAATGTTGAACTCGTTGAAATGGATGGTGAATGGGATCACGTTCACCTACTGATTAATTACCCGCCAAAGCAATCTGTATCCAATTTGGTTAACAGCCTGAAAGGGGTATCGAGCCGATTATTACGCCGTCACCGCTCTGATATTGCAGACAGGTACTACTACGAAGGTGCCCTTTGGAGCCCGAGCTATTTTGCAGGAAGTTGTGGCGGCGCTCCCATTTCAATCATCCGCCAATACATTGAGCAACAAGAAACACCAGGTTAGTTGTAAAACCGCGCCTTATATCACTGTCCTTAAGGGCAGGGTTTTACGGCGCATTGGATAAAGCTAGGGTGGTGGAGAATGATTCAAGTGTGGGACTGTCCAGTCTTCAATGGAAAGTATCCCATTAGGGATCAAAGAGAAGGCTTTGTCGTGAGTAACTAGTACCGCATTGGTAGCTATTGCATGGGCAGCGATCATCATATCAAGCGCTCCAATAGTGATTCCAGCTGACGAACAAGTGGCACGTAACCCACCGTAGGTAGTGGCCGCCTGTGTATCCCAAAATAATATCTTAACACGAAGTAGAAACTCGCGAATGAGATTTGAAAGAGTAGCAGGATTTCCTTTACGTGCTAAGCCGTAAAGTAGTTCACCTTGTGTGATCGAAGAGATGATAATGCTGTCTGATGGTATTACTACCAGTTGCTTACGGACCTCTATAGGCTGTCCCTTGATAACATAACTAGCCATGTTAGTATCTAACATATATCGCTTCAAAACAGCTCTCTCTCTTCGGCAGGAAAGTCATGACGTTCTGCCATAAAATCAGCAGGAATATTTGCCTGGTCAGCCAGTTTGAAAAAATCATGCCAAGAAGTCGGCTTGGGTGACAATATGACTTCACCAGTAGACGGATCACGACGAATGAATACTTCTGTCCCTTGGAAACGGAATGTTCTGGGAAGTCGTACTGCCTGGCTTCGTCCAGTGGTAAATAATTTAGCGGTATCTGACATAATTAGCCCTCTCAATGGTATCTACTAAAAGTATACACTATAAAAAATACATATCAATGATAACTACTTATAGGCTGTAGTCTTCAGTTTTTTCTGGGGGACTTTTTTGTCTTAGGATTTTTTTATGAGATTGCAAATCTCCCTTTATTGATTGAGGAGCGATAGTGGGGGCAAAGGGCAGGCAAGGCGGTGGGGTGGTTGTGGTCAACCCGTGGGGTTGTCCATCAAGCACTCCACGGTCTTGTCCCCTGGTGTCGCGAAGCGACATGTCCCCGCTATTGAGCGACTGGTTTTGACTTGGTTTTGTCCACAGGTATAAGGACGTAATAAATATCTTTTAGTTTTTTAAAAGATATTAGTAATTTTGCATTTAAATTCGGGTTTTAGGCATCTTACTTAAAAAGTACTTGCATTTATTTGGGGATAAAAGTATTTAGGCGTGATTTTTTGAGATTTTATCGCGAATAATGATCTACTTTTAGAAGAGGTTGCTTGTTTTTTGAGCGGTTTAAGAGTTGGATTGAATTTTTGACAATAGAAGACCTGGCACTGGATAGTACTGCTTGTAAGCTATTTTAAGTAATTATTTTTTAACTAGGTGAGGAGAGTACCCTACAAGCTTTCTAATTGAGCTTAGCTTTTGATTGACGAGCTTTTTTACCCCCTCTAGTCCTAATAGGGTGACTTCCTGCAAACTCATTTTTTTAATCAGCGTTTGGCAAATTTCATGTCGCTGCTCCTCCCTAGATTTCTTGAGCAGTTTAATGGCTCGTTTTCTCTCATGCCTTTCCTGGCGACTTTTTAAATATAGCTCTTTCAACCTAGCCTTCATTCGCACTGCAGCCTCTTCAGAAGTTAGCTCCACTTCATTGGGCTTTAATAAACCGCTGCGTCGATAAGCTTGTTGTTGTCGAATTGCAACCTGCCACTCTTGTTCGTTAGAGCCAACCATTTGAATAAACAGAGAAGTCACAGTCATGATTTTAGGGAACCAAATACCTAATGTAGCATCCCATTCTCGTTCACACTGCAGCAACCCATAGGCTTCAAACAGACAAATAATTCGCGAAGCCCGAGTAATCGAACGATTTCCAACTTCAGAAACTGTGACTAACCCACAAAGTTCAGCTATTTTTTCGACAGAGCAGCAAATGACGCCAGTAGTGATATTCATATGGTGAACAATAGCCTGGGCCACTGCTTGCATTGCTTTTGCCCGATGAGGATTAAAACGACGTTGTCGTGGGGGCAGGACCTCCAGAGTCTTCGGATTCAAGATAGGAAGCACCCGAAATCCTTCCCATAAAGCCACTCCAGCTTTTTTTATTAGGTCTTTTAGTCTTTGTGTATAAGATGGTCTAGGTTTGTGATGTTCTGGTGCGACGAATATAGGGTTTAAATTACAGCAATAAGTAGTCCGTAACATCATGCTGGCAGTCTCTGATGGATTAAAACTGCTACCGCATGAGACTCGAATCTCAGTGGTGGTAGCCCAAACAGGTTTCGAGTTACCGGCTCCATCAGTTGCCGGCCACCTTTTGGGTGCCCTGTTTGAGCCACCATAAAAGGATAGGCCCAAAAAAACACGCCTGGATTGCGTGCTTTGGCGTTGATGGAAAGATCAGTAACTCGAATACCGGCTTCAATTTTTTTTTGAAGCATAAGTACTTTACCTGCCAACGCAGGATCAATCAACAGAGGAGAAGGTTTTTCAACAATAAAACCCGATGAAATGGGGAATAGTTCTAGTAAGTCGGATAATTTTAGTCTGAAAAATCCATAATACCCATTAGGTGAGCTAATGTAGCTATGAGGCGGTAGGGCTTCCAAGGTTTTTGGTTTTAAGAGAGGAGGCTCCCAAAAGCCTTCCCAAAAAACCACTTTGGTTTTTTTTATCAGTTTGCCTAGCCTTTGAGAAAAGGCGGGCCGGGGTTTGTGATGTTCTGGCGCGACGAATACGGGATTTAAATTACAGCAGTACGTAGTTCGTAATATCATACTGGCAGTCTCTTTGGATTATCGATACTGCCGCCGTGAGGTGTCAATCTCAATATGGTGGCAGCCCAAGCAGGGTTGACACTACCGTTCCAAAGATTCCGGCCACCATGAAGGTGCCCTACCTGAGCCACCATAAAAGGCTGGCATAAAAAAACACGCCTATACCACGTGTATAGGCTCTTTGGATAGCTTGGAGTGTCAATCCCGGCTTCAATTTTTTGCTGAAGCGTAGGTACTTTACCTGCCAATGCGGGATCAATCAACAGAGGAGAAGGTTTTTCAACAATAAAACCCGATGAAATAAGCAATGGTTCCAGTAAGTCGGATAATCCTAGTCTGAAAAATTCATAATACCCATTAAGTGAGCTAATGTAGCTATGAGGCGGTAGGGCTTCCAAGGTTTTTGGTTTTAAGAGAGGAAGCACCCAAAAGCCTTCCCAAAAAACCACTTTGGTTTTTTTTATCAGTTTGCCTAGCCTTTGAGAAAAGGCGGGCCGGGGT
>DWNI01000188.1:0-11154 GCA_018250175.1 Alychna victa
ACATCTATACAAGCTATCACAATTTTTTTTATTGATTTATTTTACAACAATGCAACACTAACGGCCTTCACTAATTTGTCGAACTCAAGAGTTACATAAATCACTACGACAAATGATTAGGAAACGGTGTTTAATAAGTGAGACGCTTTAAACCGTAACGAAGTGAAAACGCGTAGAAAGTATCAAGGAGAACGCCGTAGATGTACGAGCTACTAGACCTTCCCGTCCAGTTATAATGAGGCTCGTCGGCTCGTTTTTAATCCATTGGCTCCACCTAGTTTATTGCAATAGTTAGTGGTTATTATAGCACTAAAATTCACGCAATGCCTCATTGTAGCCACACAAAATTCAGGGCGTTTAAATCCTTTGATGTGTCGAGAAAACCGCCCGGTTTATCGCTTAAAGCAGTTTGCCACTAACAACGGCATTTAAATTCTATTTTTGACTATTTACGTAAATTTGTCATATAAAAAAAATTGAGAAATACAAAAAAAAAGTTGAGAAATACAAAAAAAAAAATTACCTTCCATTTCTGTACACTCGTACATCTATAGGTACACCAATGAAAATAATCTTGTAAGTAGGTAAGTAATGATTAAAAAACTTATGTGCTAAAGCGGCGAAAAATTATTTTGGCAGCGAAGGAACGGAGACACGTTCCAAGAAATGTCACAGACTGTCATCGTGTTTTCAAAACGCTCTTCCAATTGTTGTAGACTGGTTCTGTGTAGCTGCTTCCACGGCTACGAGCAGCGAGCAAGCGAGGAAATATTTTTAGTGCTTCTAAATCACTTGCTTACGTCACAGGATAATAATTGAATACTAATTAACGATGCAGAAATGTTTTGAAACGTAATCTTACGGTTCATCGTACGGACTTAGGTTATTTTTTTTACATAAACTCACACTCAAAGTCATAATCGTTTATTTCATGTAGGTATTTTTACAATACACTTATGAACGTCAACCACCGTTTCACAAAGGTGCCATACGAAAGAGGATAAGATACGGCGAAAGAAACTCCTCAGCACATCTTTTGAAAAAAATACTATGTAGTAGACAATGGATTAATTATACATTTCATTAATTTACATTTACTACATACTTAGTATCTTCTCCGGAGCATGGGTCTCTCCTCATCACTAAGTTTCACCACGATACTCCACTACTAATTAGTGGAGGAAACCTATTGTATTATTATAGTACAACCTTGATTTTTTACTTCCCTTCGAACGTTATTTATCGTTCTTATCCTAATTAAAATTATGTGTGTCTAATGAGTTTTTTGACAAGAATCGAAGTACCGCGATAACCTCACAAGACAAGCCATAAAGATCAAATCTACAAAGAAATCCGCATGGCTGCGACACAAGTTTGGAATCGATGCGTTTTTTAACGACATGTTTTTGGGTGCTATAGAAAAAGCAGCGGCCGCGACAGAAGACGATGTTCGTTTAAGATAAAAGAACCAATAAATAACACTTGGTTTCGGGGATGCCGCACACATTAAATTGACTATTTCTTATTTCAGACAATGCCGGCTCTGTGTCGACCAGTTTGAGTTTCTTACTGTGGAAAATATACTTATTTGTAACGGGTGTATACCTATGTATATCCCTTTTGTTCAACAACACTATTAGTTCGTATATTAATTTATCAACGGATGATTCATTACACAAAACACCGAGACAGGTAGAAATGCCATTTGCACTACTTTCCTTATTCCGTGCTTCAGTATGATACACTTTATTACTAATAACAAATCCTTACCTACATTATATAATTATTGAAAATATTAATATTTGATGACTATTTAACTTTTTATAGATGTAGAGGCAAAAATAAAAAGATTTTAAAATGTACCAGCAGTTTTAGTAAATAAATGACACTAAAAGCTCGATGGTGGTACTGAACTTAAATGAGCGAAAAGGAAAATTATGACACAAAGTTTCTATATTTATAAAGGAGGGCTGTAGCCTGCAAGCGGAAACAGTCGACGTTAGGACGACCAACCAAGACTTTAGTTAGCAGGATAAATTGTAAAATTACCTATTTTATAATCGGAATTTGAGCCAAACGCCGTTTTCTTTTTTTTATTCAAGGAAAATTAACTTTTTCGCTTATGCTGTCCTGGTACCACAAGCAATAATATTCAGCACATACTCGTATATCTTAATTGTGACGTATCCTTAAATACGTTTAAAACGGCAATTGATAGTTCATTTTTCTATACAATGTCTCTGATTAAATAAGTGAAAAATTGAGGAAGATTCGAATAGCATTTATGCCATTAGAAAATGGAACAGTGTGAAATCCCTATTCCATAGAATGTATGGACATACTTGTCTTCGTATTATTAAATCATATAATTCATTACTCCGGTCGAAATTAACTTTTGTCGCAGTTCAGGTTTACGGTTGCCTCAGCCCCATTCCTCAACTATTAACTTTGTGATATTTATTGTTATTTTTCCAAAGTTTAATTATTTTATAAGCATTGCAATAACTTATAAATCATTATATCTATGAAGATGAAACTATTGTACTCAATCGTCCTACTGCTGGGCTCGGGTGTCCTTTCACCTTGTGAGGGGTAAACCTTGTCTATTATACTAACCAAATGTGGGTTGGCAGACTTCACACACTTTTGATAACACTGTACACAACTTAGGTAGGTTTCTTTGCGAGGTTTTCTTTGAAACAAATTATAAAGTTTATACCTATGTTAAAGACGGCTGCAGGATTTGAACTCGGGCTCCGCTGTGTTAGAAATCAACCAAACCATTAGAAGTTGGGTTAGCACTGCTTACACGACGTGTGGAACAAATAACTACTATAATAATATACGGTAACTCTATGGTAACAAAGTAAAATCATAGCGAATAAAAGCCAGTTTTAATTACCATTAAGCTTACCTAATACGGTTCACAAAAATAATCTACGTCCCACTCGGTCACAATCTGCGAATAGTAAAAGGTCTAAACGGTCTAGTTATTACACAATTATATTGCAACAAAAGTAAGAAAACTAGTAACAAAAACGTCTAAGATCTTGTCGCTTTCCCTGGCGCCAAATATCAAGATTGCAACACTTACTAAACATGCCAAGACGACTCGAGACATTTTCCTGGCGAGGAAGGGCGGGCGGCAGGGCGGGCGTGTTGGTTGCTAGGCAACGCGCCGCGGGTGGGCGTGGCAATCGATACCACCCTCAGCCGGTCACCTTCACCTCGCTTGATAGCCTTTTCCTGTTTCACTGTACGTAGACATCCGTCGCCAAGTACGTCTTGCTTGTTAATGGTGTTAGTACCGTATATTTACTTATTTAGTCCACTTTATATTTTCCAAAAAGACTTCCCGATATTATCGTTTGTTATTGACTGAGCGATTAAGCCACAGCTGATGTGAGGTAGCTGGATTATATATAATAGTTGAAACGTGAACTTGGATGCGTGACCACAGTGACCACTATGAAGCAAATACGAGGGTTTATGTGGTTCGAGAAGTACCTACGTAAATCGTTTTCATTGGATATAGCTGATAATTATAATTAAGTGGATGACTTCAGCATATCAACTGTTGCCTGCTGACCATTAGAACTTATTGAAACATTCACGCATTGTAGCAGGAGACATTAATTACGGAGAGAGATCCAGTACCCAGAAGTAAGTCGCTAATGCTAAATGATCCGAGACTTCTGCAATAAAGTCGCGTACGAACCCGGCGTCTTTACTTCATTTCACAGGAAACATTTTAAATTGTAACTTGACTCCTTTACACGAACGTTTTGATGAGAAACAAAATAACGTTTCGCGCCATAAAAACCGGCGTTCATTAACGTTTTAAAAAGAGGTTTGTAATTTAAAAAAGCGATCAAAAAATTCTTAAACAATCGTAAACTCGTTTAATGTTGCTGTCAAATAGAAAATGAGTTCCTCCTCATTTTTGCAGGGGACGTCGGGGACAGGTTCCGTCGATACAGTACCTACTATTAATGCACAAAGGTCGCTCTCGGCTGTCGAGCACACACGAGGGCCAGAGGACGGAGGGGCGAATTATGAGCTGTCACAACCAAACTACATCACTACCTGAGACTAATTTAGACATTTCCCTTACCACGATTGTACTGGTTTATTTTTTTACTCGAGTCAATTTATTTAATGTCTTACACCGAATAATTTTACATCGAACCCAAAATGACAAAAACGCCATTAAATTTCCAAGCAGCATCCATCATCGATGCGCTTATTAAAACTTTGTGTTGTTTCGAATTTGATTAATTCTATAAACAAACACAATCAACGTTGTTTATGGTCAGGGCGAGCGTGTTCCGTGTTCTCAAACTAATTAAAACAAATCGAGGCATCCTTCGGGTTATAATAGTCCTGCTAGCTGTCCCTGTCGATCCCGGCTGACAGAATATCCATCCAGGAAATATATGACCCATAAAACCACAATTACGTTTTATAAACACTACATTTATAACTACTTTATGATTGTATTATTTATTTTATGTAATATATTACGTTGTGGTGGAGATTTTGATTTTTTTCCTAAGCTTTATAATGCTTTCAAATATTTAAAATTTCTGGCTGAGTACACTCCATTAATTTATAGTATTCGACCCGTCGACTAATATGGAAAGGGCTTCGGGATTTTTCACCGTTGTCGGGTTAATTTATTTGATTTCTTTGTGATCGGTTTAAATAGTCTTTCTGATGTAAAATCGTGTTTCATTACGACCGATCTGAATTGCCTAATTACTTTCAATTATTAAACTTACTTAAGGTTATCAAATCTATCCCAGTATTTGGAGACCAATCCAACATGTGTAAGTTAATACTTCTATTTAAGTATTAATTAAAGGCTGACGATAATCATTTCAAACTTAGATGGTTTATATATAGTTTAGTCATGGATTAATTTAAGTGCATAACTAATAATTACTGTGAGGTCACATGTAGGTAAATCAATCGTTACATCTGTACATATGTGTAAATTCATAAGATTCCATGTAGTCGATATATATACCGATATATTTAATTTATAACAAATAAAACAGCTATAGCATTTGCCGTGAAGCTACCGCATTTAGCCGTTTAGTCTAGGTAATAGATAGCAGGCAGAAAATGAATCAATGATACATGAAACTCACCATTCATTTTACGGTCAGGTAAGTTTACATAAATAAATAAGATATGTATTAATGAGTTCGCTTCCATACTAAGAACCGTCCCTCGCCGGAGCCGATCGAGGCTGTGAGTTCGACGCAACGAAGGCAAGAGCGACGCGCCCGCACTAAATTTAAATATTTTAATCCTTAATTTAAATTTTTGACATTTTTATTTTATGTTGGTATTCGTGTAGTTTCATTTTTGATGTTATTTGTCATATTCGGGAGACGGCACATCCCGTCACTGGCGCCTGGATAACGCTGTTCTTCAAATAAATCCTGCGTGGAGACGTTTTGGGAATCATTTAATATGCATGGCCTATTTGTTATTGGAACTATGGCACCTGTAAACAAAAAGAAAAGAGTAGGACCAATAAGATTACCAAAATAATTTGTATTTAATGGGATATCTTAAAATGCGTGTAATGATGACCTTAGTGAGAACGTAGAAAATTATGATTATTTTAGTGTAGGTATACCTATTTCGGAATTAACTTAACATTATTGTTAATACCTAGAACTAATTAATCAGCTGTATCTTATAGAACACGTAATTTTAATCTAACCTCAGTCTACCTAACAATGATAACACAACTGGAGCGATAATTAATATCATGTCGTTATCTTAATAAGATTTAATTAAGATAATAAATAAATATCAGGATTATACACAAGTCTGATTCATCATCCCAACCGATAATTATCCCACTGCTGAGTAGTGCCTATTATAATTGCAGTCCAATGCACGTGTAGCCCTCTGAAATCAATGTTTAGTTAGGTTACAAAACAAGGTTCTCAACTTGTCCTTTGTAGTAATAAATTGATACTAGTCAAGCCCTTTCACTTGAGATCCGTTTTGAGGGAGTTAACGGAAAATATTTAATCCGCCATTTTGTGGTGGCTGCCATCTTGGAACTAGATTATTGAATGATTTACAATATTCTGCTAGTCAAGCCCTTTCATTTAAGACCCATATTCAGGAGGTGAAAATAAAAAAAAATATCCGCCTTTTTGTGGTGACTGCCATCTAGGATTTGGAATTTTATTATTATGATTTTGAACTCAAGAGAATTAAACATAGAATTTATTCTGTGACAGTACCATAAAGTACAATTTCATTATAAGTTACGTTGATTAAGGAAGTTCAACATATGTTTTTTTATAACAATAAACATTTAATATATAAAATACTCGTGTCACAGTGTTTGTAACTAAACTGCTTCGAAACGGCTTGACCGATTTTTATGTTTTTTGTGTATATTAGGTAGGCCTGAGAATAGGTCGTAAACTATTTTTCCCACTTCAAAAAAAGGAGGAGGTACTCAAATCGAGTGTTTTGTTTTGTACGTTTGTTACGTCAGAACTTTTGACTGGGTGAACCGATTTTGATGATTCTTTTTCTATTTGAAAGCTCATGCTTCCCGTGTGGTCCCATATAAATGTCATTGTTGTCGGACCCTTGGCTACGGAGATACATCAGAAAACTCTTAAAATTATGTCGTCAACTATGATGTCGTCGACGTATACTGATTTGAAATTGTTTTTTTAAAGTGTAAAGTTATCTCAAAAACAATAGTTAATGTTGTGGATCTTCAGAAAAAAATGATTGAATGAATTAATAGGTACGTGTTTTTATGCGATTAGCAGACAGACGAGCTGTAAAACCACATAATGATAAGTGATAACTGCCAATGAAATGAGATGAAATGAAGTGAAATAGAATACAATTTATTCAAAGTACATTTTTACAAACTAATCCTAAGTGAGTGGCCTCGATAACACCAAACGATTACAAATAACAACATACCGAGGGTTGCCGGGTCAAATCCGATAAATATGAAAAACTTGATTTCAAGAATCAAGTTTAAAGGTTTATAGCCTAGAAACAATAGTTTCGATATATACATACATACTTTTATAAGTTTCCTATGAAAGATTATTCAATCCGGAATAAGATCTTATGTTTTCTAAAAATGTATTGCTTATAGTTTACCTGTAAGAAAACATTTTTAATATTTCTCAAATTGTACCACTTATCGGGTTTTACCTGACAACCCTCGGTATTTGATTTAACAACATGAATTATAAATTTCAACATGGCCTAGCCTGGCCACAACCCATAAATCGCACTCTACTGGGCACGGGTATCTCCCCATAACTGAGGAGGCCTAGAGCATACTCCACCACGCTGCTCCAGTGCGGAATGGTGGAGGTGAATTTCCACAACAAGTTGTTTTTAAGCACTTAGCAAACGAAAGAGCTTGACTAATCCGAAGGTCCGCACTCATCACAAAGCACATAAGCTTAAAGGTCCAAAGGAAAAAAATGTATCAAACTAATTTGCTAGTTTTTAAACTGTGCAACTTCGAAGAAAGACAGAGACACTTATTTCGACACTTTAATACACAATAGTATTGAATGAATGACCCGTGTTTAAATTGTTTGTTACTAAGTCGATACCAGCTTACAATGTTCATAGAAAGAATCAGGAAGCTGGAGATTAAAGATTATATTTACCAACAATGCTAAGAAAATAATTATACTTTAACAAAACAAGTAACATACCTTATGCTATTGTGGTCTGTCTACTTACGTGTTAACACAAGGGGGGTGGCTTTGTTTAAGTCCTTAAAGCAAGACTCTTTAATCTTATCCAATGTTATCCTAGTAGGAATTATTATACGATGTGAATCGCAATAGTTTAAGTTATCGCAATAGTTAGTAAGTGGACGAATGTTTTGACCTACCGTGGATGTTTGTTAGTCTAGATCTTGCAGTTAATCATTTCAAAGGTTTTGAATGAATGTTGTTAATGTATTCGTATGATAATAATCATAAATTAAAAATTAAATGAAACCCCGTGAGTGGTATAGAAAATGTAATTCAAAGTCAATGTCAAATTATTTATTTCGTCTTAGTAACGAACAGCGCACTTAACGAAAGTCAAATCTTAACAACTAAAATTACATTTCTAAAGTAAAATACTATTTATATTGAATCTAAAATAATAGTTGTCTCGATAGACAATACCTATCTATCGCTTGCTTGCTGTTGCTAATCAGATATCAATTTACGGTATGCTTATTGTAGTATCAATTTCAACTACGATACCGTTTATTCAAATACCATACAAATAATACAACCTAAATGATCAAATAAAAATATTGATATCAAGTAATCGGATATTGATTGATTTTTATGAATGTTCAATAAAGTGAACTATGGGGCTTGTGTCGATGTCAATCATACGTGATGTTACGTTACAATAAACCGGCCAAGAGTAAGTCGGAGTCTCATACAGAGGGTTCCGTACCACCGTGTAATTTCTTCAATAAATAGATTATGTTGAGTGTGAGATCATAACAACATACGCAGTCAGAAGTTAGATGACTGACCACCAGTGAACGCTAAAGCGCTTCGTTGCTTCTGAAGGCTGGTTATGCCGTGGGTGAGCTTAAGCTTTTAACGTTAAGGTTAGAGACAGACTTGGACTAAGGCCTGTACCCCTCACATTGTGTGAGGAGACCCGAGCCCAGCAGTGGGGCAGTTATGGGTTGTGATGATGAACAACCGACACCGCCAGCCCTACGTAGCTTCCAAAGCATGAAAGCGTTAGAAAAATTTCGCTAACAGCCGCCCATTCCATTACCAACCGCGCCGGTTGTTCGGTGACAATCAGCACAAGCCGGGCTATGAGTAAGCGCTTCCACTGTGTTTGCCATTAGTTAAATTATACAGTCAATCATAATTAACAAGTACAAAGACACATGTGGTGACAACACTGGACTTGTATCGTTAAACAAACCATTTGAATATTCCATTTCAACAGCTCGTTTACCTGTTAACAAAAAAAGGAGACAAATTTATTATATATTCTATAATTTTAATAGTTCTATTTTTTAAATTTTTAGCATTACAAAGCTCTTAAAGGACTCACTTTTAGTCCGAGTATATCGGCAGGTAAGGAAACCTATGAATATCCGAGCAGTTATTTTTAAAAATATCGCTTCTACGGATATACAAATCGGCATTATTTTGTATTATACTTTGACATAGTAAACCAAATCAATTTCAGTAGTCAGTCAGTCATTATTTATTCAATAAGACAGATTCTATCGATTAATTAGCTAATTACCCATTCAATGTGTGAATAAATCATTAACAAAAACCGGAAGCGGAAGCCAATAGGTTCTTTGGTAGCTGGTTAATATTGATACGATCGGTATTACAGCGGACTGCGAGGTCACGGACACGAGACGAGACGGAGACGTCGTCGCGCCAGACACTACACGGCACATCGTAACATTCTCGGGGTGGCATCGCGGTGACTCACCTCAATCAAGATAAACAGTACGGACATATTGAGAGTAAAAGTAAGGCTTTATTTTGTACGGAAGACCTGAAATATCTCAGGAACTTTTATTATTTAGAGGGCAGTTGGGGTGAGTGTAACTAAAAAGCAAAATTTGAATCGTTAAGCAATTCTCTTAACATCTACGAATACTACTGTTTTTTAAAGAGAGTTTTGCGCCTTTTCCTAAACTGAGCAGAGATATCTTAAAATAAAAGATAAGCTTCCGGCTTTATAAGTAGGAAAAAAAAACTTCCTACTAAGTTGAAGTAATGAAACACGTACTAAATCTTCTGATGCTAAAGATAAACTTCGAGATCTAATAGGCTTCCTAACCTAACACAAAAGAAAAGCTCCAAAATTTCATAACTTAGTGAATGCTGGTGCTGATCTCTATTTCCGCGGGGAACGATCGAACCTCAGAATTTTATTCTCCATGAGAAATCACCAAGCTATTCTATAAAAAAGTATCGATAGGTAACTGATTAGTCTACCGAAGGACCAAGCCACATATCAAGCTATTTTGATAACGGGTAATAACGGCCGAAAATAGAAAAACGAAGAGAATCCAGACTTACATGTACGTGATACGACGGCTGAATTACAATGAAACGTTTGGTGTTGGTCAAGGTTACGGGGGAGCGTCGGACGGGGCGTCATCGTCACACCGCCAGACGTGGCGGCATCGCGACTGGCTTCTTGTGGAAAGTGGATTGTGGTCTAGCTTACTATTTTTTGCGTAGATAAAAGTCACATAAGACATTACTTAGACGCAGAGCGCTTTGAAGACTGTGGTGCGCGTTTTGCACTAAGTCTTTAGGCTCTGCAGTAGGAACCCTTATAGTTTTGTCATGTTAGTCCGTTCCACAGTCCGTCTGCGGTCTCGCTCAGACCCTTAGTGCTAGAAAGCTGTAATTTGCAACGGGTATATTTATGGTATACGATATTTGTCACGTCTACAAAGTGGTAGAATAAACAAATGCTAATCACGAATTACAAATACAAAAAAGCATATAACATCACATTTTTTTCGTTGTGCTGTCCATCCCTACAAAACCAAAGAATACAAACTAAAATATAGGCGAAAAAGTAGATTCTATTTTGAAGATTTTTAACAAACACATCAATTTTGTCTAATCGAATTTATTACTCTACGAAAAATCAATGCTGCGATACATGATCGATGAAATACAAATAGTACAAAATACAACTAGACAGACAGTGTTAGGAATTTGTTGCTTACATGTTAGGAGAAGACTGCTATCTTACGACGAAGACTGCTTCATCAAGTTAACAAAAACAAAATCTACTTTTTATTCACGAACCAAATAATAAGCAACAATTTCCCTATTCACAACGAATGTATCCTTATGATCCTATATGACGGTCAAGCAAAGTCGTCCAAATTTAGATGTTTATCTTTATACCACCGCTTGCAGACTAGCCTAAGTAATGGTTATTAGGACGCACTGAGGACCACTCGCCGCAGATTGGAACTCCCACCGCAAGTGTAACGAACCGTTAGTGGTGGCATTTGCGGCTGAGGTACGTGGGTTGGTTGGCTAGTTGGGTAAACAGCGCAACGGGATATTTACTTAATCTTTGATACAAGTACACTATGTTTTGTACTCA
>DWNI01000189.1:0-11134 GCA_018250175.1 Alychna victa
GTAGGACGGACGTACATTTGTACATACGTACAGCACCGTAATACTGCAATAGAAAATTATTACAATGGAAGCAAATCGGATTTAAACTAGCGCTGAATAGATTTGAACCTGCTTATTATATAATTCAGCTATTTCCGTCGTCAGCAGCATAGAAATAGAGTTTATAATACCATTACTAAATTGATGTTGCGAAAACTTTAGGCTTACACAGAAAGATATCGAGGGTGGACGGGTCCTAGTCGATAAGTATGAAAAACTTGATTTCGAGATAATCAATGTTAAAGGTTAATGGCCAAGAAACACGTTTAAATAAATAAATACATACTTTTATAAGTTTCCTATGGGAGGTTTTAAATCCAGATTAGGATCTTAAGTTTATCTTAATACTCTCATAATGTGAAAACTAAAAAATATATAAGTGAGCAATCTACAGCTGCCCTTTCGCCTTTCATGCATATCTTTCTCTCTCTTTCTTTCTTTTCTCGTCGTGACCGACTGCGCATTGGTGATGTCTAGGGTGTTGCTGACGACCGTGGGCGACAACGACCGCTCACCATCTCTTGTCACAACTGATCGGTAGCCAGCTATTTCCATAAAACTTATTTTACATTTCATTTCTACAAATGTGAGTTACTTCATTTTAAATCCGCACCTACGTCGTCAAGAGTAGGCATTGTACACGCATAATAATTACAAATTGTGAATTCCAGAAATTATTTAATTAACTCTAACAATAACTTCTGGAATTGGAATCCAGCGATAAACCCCATTATGCATATTAGTTCGCGTCAAGACAATATGGCGCATTCACATTCGGCTAATGACTTCTCACTCCCTGTATTAATTATGCCTATTCGTAGATTTTCTTCGAAATTATGTATTATGCAACGATTAATTCATACCCAAATGACATACATAAATACCTAACCTATCGGGTACAAAAGGCTCCATCCATCCTTGAATTGCAATTCAATTTTCCCTATTCGCGTCGCACTCTTCTGAACAACAGACAGGGTATGGCGAACGTTCTCTCCTGCTAAAAATCTCTGGGTTCTGTACCATCCACTACAATAGCTCCACACTAGGATTCCCTGTGTCATGGGTGTCATAGACAACACACAGAGACAAAAACACCCTGATCGACAACAGAAATTAAAAGTCTTGATTCAAATTTCTGCCTCACTGGGAATTGAACGACAGTCTCGCCCGGAATCTGTTGCGCCATACGGGTCTTCGTTTTATCCCAAACTTGAAGTTGCTATAACCAAATGTCTACGTGATAATAAACACAATATGGGACAATACAGTATACTCATTTTGTTTTAACATGTTGCATTATAATATTAAAGGCATTTTATAACCGTTTAAAGCGAAATAAACTTGTTTCATATTTCAGAACAAAAATGTCCGCTCGATACGCAGCTAAGAAATATGATCGTAAAACCGTTCGAACTCGTAAACGGTCGAATGAAGCGGTCGGACGGTCGACTGCGTTACTAACACGATATTTTATAGCTTCTTAAACACACGTTGAACTGGCTAGACCTAACGTATTTACTTAACAAGGCCTATTTACGCTAAAGAAATTTACAATGAATATTAGTTTACTTTCAAACATTACATATTTTATAATAAGACGTTTTTCTATGGAGGAACAATTTTCGAGAAAAGAACAGCGCTATGCAAAAAGAAAAGGACAGATTTTTTTTATGTTACCGCTGCGCGCCATCTCCACGCTCCTCATTGAATTACATGAAATGAATTAATAATTTAATATCAAAAGTTCATAATCGGTGACAAAAAAATGCCACCACAGTGTGAGTAAAAATTGTCTTTCGTATTGCAATTAGAATGTATTCAGACACTTACAAATTAATCAGTGTTAAAATAAACTGACTGACTTAATACTTCTGTTTATTCAGAGCGAGAAGGAAGTGTAAAGGAGAGAAAGGACAGTCAATTTGTTCATCGCAGTAGCCTGGATCCATCAGCTCGCCGTAAGTTGACCGCACTTCATCTACGAATTCTTCGTCGTGCAGTGGAGCCCTGGAAAAGAATAGCCTTATGATAAATAATATCATTGGACTCGAGACCTAACGCATATCGAAAGTACCTTAGAATGAAAAGGAGGTAGTTCCTTTTGAGAAGAGGCCTTTTTTTGTTTGGGAAGCGCTTGTAGCCCAGCTTGAATCGATCTAATTGATCGACAAAAAAGCAATTGCGGGCGCGGTCGGATAGTAGTGGTGGCAAAAATTCTTGGCGCTTCCTTAATTCAGAAGGCACGTTAAGCCATTGGTTCCATGTCAGACGCCTCTGGGCGGGATAAAAACTTCAGACAATTGGTTGACCACTAACCCCTCTACCAATTCGAACTGGAGCAAAGCGGTGGAATATGCTCCAGGCCTACTCAATGAGGATATTAATTTATTAGGCCAGGTCTTTTGTTCATATTAAGTGGAAAAATCTTTAAATTTTTATACCATTAGCACTCTCACATCCATTTACCGACCATGCCAGTAGTTGCGTATCGTTCGATCATTTCGACAGACGCAAGACCGCGTCGTTTAATCTTACCTTACTGCAACCTTACATTTTCAGTTTATTTTCTAAAGAAGTAGGTACCTATCCTGCAGTTATGAACTTGCTCCACAGCTACATTATATATGACTACCGTCGAAGTAAGTAGAAGATCGCAACGCTTGTAGGAGACAACCTAATACCATATCCTTGTTTACGTTAATTGCAATTTGAGGAACCTCTGAGCTTTGACCTTAAGCTCTGAGAGCTGAGCTTTGGGCCTAAAAGTTTTACCCCCGAAGCATAAAGACGGAACTGGCGACATTGAACACACGTCATACGGTGGCATCACGCCAACCTGAATCACGCTATCAAAGTTTTCTACCAAGCGTGGCATATATAGAAGATCAAAACATGAACAGTCGGAGCTCGGCCGCTCCCCATGCATGACACCTCGCCTAGCGGGAGATCTCCCTTTCTCAAACGGGTGTTTTGATGTATCTGTATGTATGAATAGAGAATATTTTTGTAATCAAGATTGGTATTATTTATTTTGTTTTTGTTTTCTTTTTTTTAAATATGCGTTTATTTCGCCATATTTTCTCCACGTTAAAGCACCGTTGCACCATAGCGGTAGTTTAAAAAAAAACCGTACATAAGTGTATCCTTGATACCTATACATATAAATACATGATTTTAAATTATGAATTGTGTCTCTGTGTCTGCCTGTAGCATAGTGGCTTCTAAATAAATTGACCGACTTTGACACAGTTCTTTTTATTTCACATTACATCTGACAATCGAGATTGTTTTTGGTTTTAATTTATCATTACAAAACCAAAGAAACAAACAAACTGTTTTTGTTTTATTTACTCGCAAAGGCTTTTTTTAAATATTTAATTTAATAGTATTACGTAGTTTTGTCTTTAAAATGTAAAATACAATACTTTGGAGAGTGTCCTAGCGCAAAAATGCATGGTGCAACGCGTTAGTCCTCACACCATTGATCATTACGACACTATCCCATCGAGTTGACGTCAAATTAAATTGTGCGAAACGTTATTTATTAAACCTGTTTAGTCTAGAATAAAATAACCGGTTAAATTTAGCCTTATGAGCTATTTAAAGTGAAATTATTGCAATATGTTCGATTTTCTTTAAACAAACAATTTTGTAATTAACTACTTTCGGTAAATTATTAAAAAGATAGGTATCTTACAAAAAAAAAATTGATTTTTGATACCCCAGAACTGGCAGCTTTCTCGCTCAGCGTATAAGCATTGCTATACAGAGAGGAAACGCTGCCAGCGTCTTGGGTACTGCACCGCAGGGGCCCAGTTATTTACATTTATCTTGATTATTATATAGTTTAATATTAATACTTTGATTTAGATTTCTTGTCAATACATATATTTTAGATTATATCAATACATTATATACCTATTTCCACAAATCAATTAATTTGAACTGGAATGTTACGTTCGTATGGTTGAAAACTATTTATTCTTATTTTAATTTTTCTCGTATCGTAAGATGTACTAATTCGCAATATTATACCTACATTTAGCATCACAAAAATTCCACTGTGTTAATTGCAAAAACGAGTTTAATCAAGCTATCACACGCTCTTTTTGAATTAAAATGATTAATGTATTTACATCACTCAAAACTGACTACAAGATTCGCAATCTTACGTATATCCTATTACCAAAGGTAGCAATGTCATCAACACCAATCATGTGTCCTTTGGTATCAGCCTCCACATCAATAAATACGCGGACAATCTAATCTTACCCAGAGTCCATTATCATCGAACCTCGCGGTACCAACTGCCAACACTAAAGCACAAAGTACTCCAGCCTAAAATCCTCGGAGGCAGTTCCAATGCAATTCTCTTATCGAGTTCCCAAAAATCGGCCCTATCCATCGTTTATGAGGTGGGTTGAAACAGAAAGGGCCCAAACTACTTAGACCTTTTAGCGTAAAGGGTTTCAGCTCATTATGGGCGAGCGGTGCGTGTTTCGGGCGTTTTTGTGGGAATATCCCTATTTTTCATTCCATTCAGGGAACGTAAGGTTCCTGGAGGATCAGTAATCGCTTTATAAGCCGCTTCCGCTAGAGTGCACCGGTTCCGAATAGTTCTCTTGTACGTTTCGAATGGCTCAATATGGAACTGGCGTACCTTTTAGCGTTATGACTTTTTTTGTGGTATTAACTGGATATTAGTATTTTTCCCCTGTTGGACTAGGTCACATTTAAAGGGTATAATATCTCATCTTCGGTATTCACCATCATTCCGCAGTGGTGAAATGTGCTAAGGTATATACAGCCCACCTAGTGCCTAAAGACCCGTGTCTTGTTATCATTTATTGTTGGCCAAGTCGGAGACCATCGAGCTGCATATAACAAACTGAGCTGGCCTAATCCTTAGCTAATGGACAGCAATCAGTGGAGGCCTCAGAGCCGAAGAGACCCGTGCCCTATAGCAGGCCAATGATGGATTAAAGCCAAACATTACGGTTGAAATGGCAAACTTAACGCGTTGTTTATAAAATATATTGAACATTAACATAAATTAATAATAAAACTAGAATCCACCCGTGGCCTCGCCTATGGAAAAGTGATTTCGTAAAAAGTATTGGGTTAATCCTAAGGAAATCCTTTCCAAGATAATTTTATAATCCAAGATCTGGTCCGTCCAATTGCCAAGTTGAATTCTAATCGGATCAAACGTTGATGTCTGATTTAGTAACAAACATATTAAAGTCCAGTTTACCCTATGTCCTATTTCCAGACGTGGTCTTTCAGTTCGCCCAGTTTCACCTTGATCCGTACAATTGTTAGCGCGTGAATTTAAGCAACAAACATCGTCACCTCTATAATATTAGTGGGAGCGATTGTGAGTCATTTAATATATATTTTGTGAGGTCACAGAATTGCTGAGCAGTACGACACTATCATCCTACTTGTCGTATCTCTCAACATAAAGCTAGTTCAGTCGCCTTTCAACTGAACCAAAATGTATGTTTCACGCTAAATGTATAATTCAGCAGAACCACGTAATTCTGTTTCATTTCATTTGAAAAGTGATAAATACGGCAAGCTGTTTGCTACCCGACCTCGCCGACCTCCCCGCCATACAACCTTCAGAAAACTGAAAGGGTTGACACTGCCATCCGCCTAATTAGTGTTAAACGAACCTACGTATTCCACATTGGAGTAAAGCTATCTCATACGGTTAGCGATCAACGAACTGTTATACTAATGTAACCTTTATATCGGTTATAAATGGTATAGGGGTGTAATGCTGCTGACAGGTGTTTTCTTTGCGAGGGGGGTTGATCGCCCTCCTAATGAAAACTATGAACATAAGTAACGAACTTTGAAAACTTATATATCTTCTCTCAGAAAAACATAAATTGGGGGGGGGGGGGGGGAACCATTTTTTTATTCCAAAGGTAACCGAAAGGTAACGATAAACCGAAGTAAAATTCTGACTACGTTAAATCTCTTTACAGCCTCTCGCTGGCAGTGGACCGAGTGCGGAGTGACGGCATACGGTGAGCGACGTTTTCTTTACAACTGGTCCCTATTCAACTCCTCCGCAACGGCGCGGCGTTACCCGCTAATTAGGCGCTTTTAAGCAAAATTTTGTTCAGTCAATACGATACAGCATGTTACAGACTTGCTACGTTCACTCTTTGGAAATCACGTGTGAAATATCTCTTGTGAAGTCTACACCTACCTGTAAAACGATGGTATTTGCTTTAAGGCACGTTTACACAGAAAGACCGTGACGTTACAATCCGCTACTAGTGTGTAACGTTGGGTCTCATTACTGATTGTTTTCTGCGTAACAACTTGATAATGAAATTATAATTTGTGTAATAAGTTTCATCATCGCCACACTGAACTGTCCCACTGCTGGGCTCGGGTCTCCTCCACAATGTGAGACGTACAGGCCATAGTCCACCACGCTGGATGCACCAAGTGTGGATTGGCAGACTTCACACACTTTTGAGAACTTTATAGAAAACTCTCAGGTGTGCAGGTTTCCTTACAATGTTTAATCACAGAAGCAAGCTTAAATTTTTTTTTATATACAAAAGTTTTTTGAAAATTAGAAGTGCGTCCATTATTCCAACTCAGGCTTCCCGGTTCGGGCGACCTACGTTCAAACCGCTGGACGATCACTCGCTCATGTAATAAGGTCTTTGTGTAATAAGTTCATTATTGTAATCATAACGCCATAGGCCAGGCCTATAATGTCAGTTTTTATGATTATATATAAATAAATAAATGTTGCAGCTCCTCCTGTCACAGTTATGTGAATGTCATAAGCGAAGCTAAGGCTAGCGTTTAAGCATGTATATATACATATTTTTATTCGTAGTTATATACTTATTAACAATGTAAAAAAAATACTCGTTCCCGTTCGTTCACCTTGAGAAATCAATTTTCCATTCATTAAATCATTCAGTCACAATCAACTCGAGCCGTAGTGTGAGCCTACGGTTAGTGAAACTTCCTGTAACCTACAAAGTTATCGGCGAACGTGCGTGGCGCAACTGGCGCATGTTTGCGTAAACAGTTGGTAATCTCCGCTAAACCGATATCGGTCGGTGTAATTAACGACTTCTTGTTTTTCGACGTTGTTTATCAAACGCAGCGGCGTCGCGTCGATCGGATCCGCGTACACGACGTGATCTGATTACGCGAGCACCGAAGCAAACAATTTTACGACACTATTTATGACATTTTATACGCTTCAGTATAAGCACGATACCAACCCGGCTCTCATTCCCCGCTATAAATTATAATCGAAAAGAGGCAAGCTCTCGGATCGCCAAAAACGTGAAAATTATTGCCATACCCGCCACCCAGCCCGTGTTGCCGCGCTATATTTTATTTATACCTTTTACGAGTGTTGCCACCCATAAAAAAGTTTTAGTGGGTGTTGTAAAAGTGAAGGTCCTATTTTTTTCGTTGTTAGAACACAGCGCTGATAGGTTTTGAGGGTGGAGTGGTTTATTAAATAAAGCGATCGGCGGTTCAACTAACTCCAACTTTTGCGTTTGACCTCGTTTCGTTCCAGGCCCATTTCTAAACGGCCATTGAAAAAACTTTGGTAAATTCCAAAAATTTTACGGTTTGAGTGAGCCTGACTAAAATACGTATATGAATTTTCGTAATATGTTTTTATACGAACTATACCAAAATATATTTTACTAGAATTTAATAGGACAAATAAACTCCCAACTGGAAACCGCTAATACCTATCAGGTAAGGAATGGTAATAAATTAATCAAATACCTACTCAAAAAAAAAGAATATATTTTTAATTATTTTTACTAAACCACAAACAAGTAAATTTTACTCTAAACTTCGTTATAAACTTCGTCGCATAGTCAAACTGCAATTCAGGATTTTACGAAACACTGATTTCCTTCAAGCTGGTCAAATAGAAGTTCATTTCGGTGCAGTACATTAAATTAGAAGCTCGGAACCACTGACCTCAAGCTCAAAAACCTTGCTCTTACCACAGAGTTAGAATTGACAAACCATGTCATCTCCATTCCGCTGCGAGCCGGAGCGAATAACCAATTTCAGACGTAATTTAATTTTAAAATCGTCGAACGACGTCCATGTTTTCCCAATGGGTCCTTTTTAATTCAACATTCTCCAATTCGTCCCGACCCGACTAATGACCAGCGCTGGCCGTTATATGAGCTCGGTAAAACGATTATATAGCGGTGCAGAGAAGTTTCTCAAAGCATTCAGGTTATGCCTACCAACCTCAGCTCCATCGCAAGGAACATTCTTTAATTCAAATTCAAATTCAGAATTATTTATCTATATAGGTATCAAGGATACACTTACCATAGATGCACGTGCGATGTGCGGAGGAGTTTATTTCGCCATATCTTCTCCTCCAGGTCAAAACACCTTTGCGAAACGCTAGTAGTTTTAAAAAAATTACGTGCATAAATGTATCTTTGATACTACTTCTTTTTTTACTATATGAATAAATGATTTTGAATTTAAATTTGAATTTGAAACAGTACATCAATAAGACAGTATCCTGTTCAAGCTGGACTGGACGTTCTGCGTTCTTTACTCGTATGATACGAGATTCACATGTACAAAACACCTATGAATAAGCTTGATTTACGAGGTTATAAATTGCGAAGCGGAGTTTGAACCGAATGGTTCTCAGGCCGTATTTCACGGTAATGTCCCCATGTTTAGGCTCATGTTGACTTACACCGGTACGTCGGAGCGGTCTATCGGAATAGTGGTCTAACGTGGCCGAGGAATGATCGAGACACACCTACGTTCAGCATTCGATACTGTGTGAATGTCTAACTACAATTGTGACATTCAACTAGAGTTTAATTTCATAGCCTCTGGTCAACACGTCGACATGACAGAATAAATGATGCTTCTATAAGTTAATGCGCTCACCATCTTACACATCATAGCCACTTACCATCAGGTGGGGATGTTGTCAGGCAACTTATTCCATACAAAAAAAACATCGTTCATCTTTCTATACATCTGTCACAGAGCTTCATCTCTTGAACCTAGCAGTCGCTATTTAATATTTTTACAGATGGTGTATTAGTATGCCCGCTATAAAAACAAACACAATTATATATTTTTTCGATTTCACGTCATTTCCTACCACGTACGTATAAACTGAGATACAATTTTCCTACATCGGTTTTACCACATTGCTATGGTATGCGGTCCTTTAAGAAGCGGGTATATTGCTTCCTTCTTGGCCAGGCACGCGTTAATATCGCCCCTAGGAGTTATCCAGGAGCGGCGGTGATCACTTGCCATCGGGTAAGGTAACCCTTCTGCTCGTTTGCCTGCTTAAACATAATAAAAAGAAAGACTGATCTAACATCCAGGCACTCTATGTCCCATCACACGTCATATTTACGCAAAAACTTGACAAATCATAATTGTTTTAGCTACTGAAGTTTTAAAATACGGTTAAATGTTAAGATATAACAAGATAAGATAGTTGAACCTCTAGTGAAGCGAGATAACTGCTAACTTATTGATATTATTATTAATAATGTATAAAAGTAACCTTCAGTAATAGTTGGCAAGCGCCACCTACCGGTTCGTGCAGGAAAACTATTTGCCCTTCGACAAATTGGAAAACGGAATTACACACATCTCTTGGCACGCCTTTTGATTGTGCCAATGTAGTTTTGGCAGGACACTGGACTCTATTAACTCGTGTTTTATTGTGCCTTTGGGCTCAGGCTGTCTTCATATTGAAATATAGTTCTGGACAATATATCTAATCGCAACTTGTGATGTCATCAATGTATTAAGATTTTAAATCAATTTAAAAAATAATTTGTAATACATGCATCTTATTTAATAAATAATAAGCACGCTAAAGATGACTGACAGACAGTAGGAATTATATATAGGTAGGTACTTATAGTGTCGGAGAACACTGAGTTTTTTTTTAAATCATCTTCTACAAAGGTAAAATGATCTAGCTAGCAACAAATAAATGCTCATTCCTGCTGAACATTTACCTGGAAATAAAAATATGTTTATCGTATCAAATATTGTTAATACGATATTGAATCAAAAATGTAATAAAATCTCCGAATAGAGCAATATGTCGGTAAACAAAACAAGCAGCGAGCCGTCATCCTTCAAACGCACACATTGTTCAATAACGAAGTCAACAAACACGAAGGTAGTCGATAAAATAAAACGTTTACAAGCCGCCGCGTCTGAACAGCATTCATAACCAAATGCGGGTAGTTTACACTGAAACCGAATGTACCTGCGACTGTGCAATATCCGCCCCTAGCTCATATCCGCTGCCTGCTTCACGTCTCTCGCCTCTGCCACAATACAACAGCAGAAGCGGTTATTACATTTCAATCGTTACCGGGATTCTCTTTAGGGTTTGATCTTTTTAAGGGAGGGGGTTTGAGCTCAAGTCGAGATGTAACAAAGTTTGAAAAATTTTTTTTTTTCTTTATGAGTATTCTTACTGTGATTTTGGAGGGTTAAAGCTTTAACTGATTAATGGTCCACTAGACACTGATTTGTCCTCATCACTGAAATGCCTAGACGGTACAGCTCCATGCCCAAAAGGTGTCAACGAGACCCTATTCAAAGCCTTCGATGTGAGTCGGTCCGTCTGTCACAGAGTTCTTTCTTGAATTAAGGATACATTAGATTAGGTACCTATTAAGATAGACACTTAACATTTTAACAGAATGTGTATTTGTATGGCCGCTATATGCAATAACAAATGGAATACTTAAATTACAAAACATAAAAAAATATTAGGATATCCCCATACCAGATAATATAACTTTTTACAAGTATATACTTCTTGCACAGCGCTACTGAGACTTTCGTCTGCAAGGCCGACTCGCACTTGCCCTAAGTATACTAAACATATTGCACGGTGGTAGGGAAACCTATGTAAACGAGTCCAACGTGCTCTTGACCAAATGTTCTTTATTTACCGTTTCTAACAAGCTTTAACATCGCAGAGAAACGGCAACTCGCTCGTGGGTCATGACTCGACCCGGGAGCCGCGGAGTCGAGCGGCAGGAGTCGCAAA
>DWNI01000190.1:0-11132 GCA_018250175.1 Alychna victa
AAAAGTTTATTAACCCCCAACATACAAATAGGGGAGTTATATGTTTAACGTATGTATGTGGCATCGTAGCTCTTAAACGAATGGACCGATTTTGATGCGGTTTTTTTGTTTGAAAACTAACGTGATCGAAATTGTTCTCAACTATAGTTTTTCTATACCACTCTCAGGTTTTTTTTTTAATATTTAATTCAATATTATTTATTCCAGTCAAGTGCTGGCGAACCAAGCTGAGGGCTATGTGCGAGCCATTCAATGGAACCTGTTTTACTACTACAAGGGGTGTCCTTCCTGGTGTTGGTACTACCCACACCATTACGCGCCGTATATATCAGACATCAAACAATTTAAGAACCTCAAAATCACGTTTGACATCGGCGAGCCGTTCAAGCCCTTTGAACAGGTTTTGTTTGTTTGTTATTATATTTTTTTGTATTCTGTAATTGGAATTGTAAGCGAGTGATAGCCCAGCGGTTTGAGCGGTAGTTGTCAGAACAGGGGGGGCTGAGTTCGAAACCTGCACACACCACTAATTATCAAATCTGCGTATTAGAAATCACTTGCTTCGTTGAAGGAAAACATAGTGGAGGCATGCCTTAATTTTTTTTTTTATTATGAATACTTTTTCCAAAATGCGTGTAATTTTTCTTAATCATAATAAATGAATAATAATACTTTATTTATTTTAGGCAATATAGCAAATATACTATAAGCCTAAATGTAATTTTTAGTTGCATTTTAATAAAGTCATTGGTCCTTCGAGCAGTTTGAGATACGAACATTTTTCAACACTTGCACATCGTTTTAAATCTTGATTGTAATGAAAATATGTTTGCAGCTATTAGCAGTTCTGCCGTCTGCGAGCAAGCATCTCCTGCCCACACCGTTTCATGACCTAATGACAGATGAAGACTCCCCTATAGTCCACTACTACCCGGTCAATTTTGAAACTGATTTAAACGGCAAGAAGAACGACTGGGAGGCCGTCGTTCTCATACCATTTATTGATGAGGTGAGTTTTATTTGTGACCTGAGAATGTAAAGCAAGTGTCCCGGGCTTTATTCCTAACTGGAGCTAATCTGTGGGATATACAAAAGTAGTTGTTTCTGATGTCTTAGTTAATATAAGTTAATGCTGCTCGTAACACGGCGAGATCAATTGCAGATGTAAGACGCGACTGTCTGTAATCTCTCTCTCTCTCTCTCTCACACACACACACACACACACATACACACACACTCACCCACACACATGTAACGGCTTGTACCAATTATTTCATCAAACGTTTGTTGTTACAGGTGAATCTATTATCGGCTATGGAACCGTGTTATCAACGGTTGACCGAGGAAGAAATAAAACGTAATACACACGGACCCATGCTTATTTTTAACTGGACAACGGATGATCTTGGTGAGTTAGCACGAAGTCTTTATAGTATATTTTTTTGATGTCTTTTTTATACTTCATTCTGTCATTAACGATTGTCAAAAGTATGTTCCCGTCACTGCATACTACTACTTAATGACGACCCCTAAGGTACAACGGTTGCCATGTCGCCCTACCATTTAAAGGGTCCTCAGTTTGATTCCCAGCAAGGCAGAAATTTGAATGACAATATAATTTCTATTCTCGGTCTGTGTATGTTCTTCTCTTTGTGTGGTGTCCATGGCACCCACGACACAATGTACAATCCTAGTGTTGAACTATGATAGTGTAGCGTTATTTATTTAAAAAAACATCAATAACGTCACCTCAGGTCCGATCCAAGCGCCGGAATACTTTCCGTCGATACCATCGGGCCATGCGCTAGAGAAGCAAGTATGGCGGCACGAGATACACGTGCCGGACGAACAGCTCAAGCGAGGGATGCTGCCCAACGCCAATAGGGACATGCTGTTCCCGGGCTTCCCTACCATGCGGCATTTGAAGTATAAAGTGAGTCATTTATGTTCTCCTTTCTTGGCCATGTAAAGTAAATTCAATTTTGAGTCTAAGGTATTTAAATGACATTTCAATGTTAGTTTCTCTATACTAATATTATAAAGAGGAAAGTTTTTTTTTGTTTGTTTGTATCGAACAGCCTCCAAAACTACTGGACCGATTATAACCATTTTTTCACTAACAAAAAGCCACATTATCAGGAAGTAACATAGGATACATTTTTTCCCGGAAAACTATTTTGTTCCTGTTCTACTTCATATTACGAATGTGTAATTCTTCTTATTAGACTCAACGCACGTACGGTTACTACATGTAATTATTTAACAAATACCATGTCATTATCAATCAGAAATACATGATCCTTCGAGCAGGATGACAAATACTCTTAAATCTTCAAAATAATGTATTTTGCATATTTCCAGACTAGCATGAAAAAGTGCAGAGTGAAAGTGTTCGACCAACCGTCTCGTAACGAGAGTATGATAGTGGAGGTACTACCGGAGACGGACACGAACCCCCCCTTACAGCCGCTGGCTGGTGACTTGCTCGGGAAGATCATATGGGTCAGCTGGCCGCATCTCACTAGAGCCAAGTGAGATATACACAGCATATACACAGACACTCAAACACACACACATGCTCGTACACGCACGCAATCAAACTCTGAATAAACTATTTCCCATAATTATCCGCATAAACAACGTCTCGATGTAAATGACTAGATACGAATTTAAATATGAGCTATATGTCGTTTTCTTTACGGTTGAATTTTCAACATTTGCTAGATTTATCTCTAGTATACTAAGCGTGAACCACGTGGTGTCGACCTCACGTATACCTTAAGAGTATGATGCAACCGAATCTAACGGTTATCTAATAGTCATCTTTATTACTAAGAAGTCACTTAACACAAACTCTTATTAACATTATAGCTTGTATCAAATTAATACCGTTGTATAAATCAATTACTTAAAGAATGGTATTGGGACGTAACCCTTTTGGACACTTAGGCAGCAAAAAAGGATGTAAATGAAGCAAAATAGGAACAGCTCGCGTACCTTTTTTATTTATGTATATTATTATGTCGTCCTAGTCTACGTTTTATTCTACGCCTTATTAGTCTAAACTTTTATACGCCCCAGTCCCATTCTTTAAATATTCAAGTTATACGTTACTGCACGAAATTCAAAGTTAATTCATTCAACGAATACAACACAAGTAGTTATATTCTTCAAATTGTCCGTTAACTTACTACAATATACGCACATACTGACTTCATGTTTGTTTTGGTATTTAGAGTGATATCAGTGTCGAACGAGAAAATGCGGCTGCATCTAAAGGAAGGCCAGAACAACAACTGTAACGACAATGGCGCCCCCAACTTCAACGTGGAGCAAAACAATGGCAACCTGCACAAACAGTGGATCTCCGAGCGGTCTACCATCATTGAGCAGTAAGTAAATTTACATCACTATAAAATACGTGACGTATTTTGGTATGACATTGATACTCACGAAATATATTATATTTCGCACGCCGATATTTCAACCCAGTTGCATGGATCATGGTTTTTGAACTTGTTCAGTTTAGGCTCTGAGTTCAGCTAATAAGAATAACTTTGAACTACTACTAGGGAACCCTATGACGTCACATTGTAAACTTATAACTCTAAATCGTACATCTAAGTAATTTAGTACACTGAAGCTATTAGTGGTGTTATAGTGGTACTTTTGCAGTTTTTGATGTGCCTGTGTAAAATTAAAAACAAATCTGAAAAAAATTTACTTCATAATACGTTAAATTTTTTCCTTTTTTTCAGCAACATGAATCGTCTCGGCATAGAGTTAGGAGACGTAAATGTTATAATCCACGCTGTCAATTTAAGAGGTAATCGTCTTGTATGTCTATTGATGTTTATTGATTCAAGAATTTGATTGAATGTATACTTTATTGTGATAATTCAAGACCGTTTATAACTTTACCTCGCGCCAAACTTTATGACCCGCCTTAAGTACGGTTAAATATCCATTATGTAAGGATACGTGCGGGGTGCGGGAGAAAAACTCCGGTTGCTCGCCTTTCGCGTGATACATTAATACCCAAAAAAGTTCGTAGTGTATAGTATGCTGCGCTTAAATCAGAGGGGCCATAAAGTTTGGCGTACGATAACATAATACAAACATATATACAAATAAACTATCATTCATTAAGTCAGTACTTCAGTAGTCCGTAATCTAGTCGGCACTGACAGTACTACCTGTGACATGAAGGTTCTGGGTTCGAATACAGGCCTGGGCAGACATTTATGTTCTCGGATTGTGGAGATTAGTGATGTTATTTGTATTGTCCATGCTATCCACAAGCAGGGAAACTTAGGCTCATACTAACAAACCGATCTCAGCCTAAGAGCGTTATCTCAAGAGTCAATTTGCGTATTACAAATTAATAATACGGGTCCTAGTGGAAGGGGAATACAAGCGTTTATTTTTTATTATAATTTTATTTATACAGAGAATGTTTTATATCTGTCCAGGTTACAAGTACACAGTATTGGACCAGGAGCGCATGGCCACCGAGGAGGTGTGGTGTGCAGTGCCGTGCGGACACGCGCTGCAGGCGGTCGTGCCGTGCGCGCGCGCGCCGCCGCCGCCCGCGCGGTACCGCACGCCGTCGCACGCCTACCCGCCCGGCGACACCGTGTTCCTGCGCACCAAGGGGCAGTACTACGGCTGTACTGCTACAGTGAGTGTGGGACAAGAGGATGTAGTGTTCAGTAGCGTGCTTTTGACGTATAGCTCGATTACTTAAAGAATGGCGGGCGTCTAAAACGTCTACTAGGACGACATATCATATACATAAATAAAAAAGGAACGTGAGCTGTTCCTTTTTTTGCTACCTTTACATGGATTTTTGCTGCCAAGTGTCCAAACGGGTTACGCCCCCAATTCTTCAAGTACTTGAGTAATATGTCTTTGTTACTGCCGTAAGTGTGGATATTTGTCATAAAACCCAAACTCTCGGCTGTGGTCTTTGCCAGAAAGTGGGGGGTAGATCTGGGCGTGAAAATAAAGTCCCTAGCAAACTTGACGGTCTGGGAATTTGTTATTATGCGAATTAGACTTTTTGAAATTAGAACGAAATTTTGAGAATTAGTTACAATTCAAATTCAAAATACTTTATTTCATATAGACCTGCAATGACGCTCATAACTAGTCATAACTTTTTTTGTTGCCGCGTTCATAATGGCAGAAGCATCGAGAAGAACAAGCAAGGAACTCAGCACTGGCTCCCTTTTTTGGTCATTCCCAATCATCTAGCAAGTGCTGGCTTACATTAAACCGTTTAACATGAATACCAACTGCAATATCCATCTATTGTTCACGTTACTGAGACGATGTGTAAACGGTAAACAATTGTATTATTGTGCGGAATTGAGTTGTCATCTGTGCGGTTTTCCGTCTGTGCATCGGTAATAATTTATAGTCGTAACGTTATTAATACCGATATTGTTTAGTTTGAAAGTTAATATTTCATTTGCAAGACAAACTTTGTACAAAATACATTTAATGGACCGTTCAAGTATTACGTAAGCAGTACCTATTTTGACAATTGTTAATCCACCTAACAACCCCCATCACCCCTCCCCCCCATTTATCACCCCACCCTAATTAGGAAAAGTAAGCGCAGCTCTTACTTTAAAATTTTTAATTTTTAATTTTTACCCGTCCTCGTGCTTATGTAATTATTAATTGAACATCGCCCAAAACGGCAATGAAGTTTTTAATATCGTAATAAAACTTGCTCACCGTACAAAAATAACGTATTCACCCATTGTAATACAAAGTATTTTTTTTTTTATTACCTAGTAAAGTACTAGATAAATAATAATAATGCTACACACTCCTAGCCCCACGGTAGGATTCCCTGTGTCGTGGGTCCCATGGACAACACACAAAGACAAGACACAAACCCAGACCGAGAACAGAAATTAAAACTCATCATTAAAATTTCTGTGTCGCTGGGAATCGAACCCAGGACCCTTTGAACGGCAGTTCGACATGGTAACCGTAGTGCCATACTGGTCGTCAAAATATAAAACCTACTTGTATCCGCGCCCTAACATCGTACGAAGAGAAAAACTGTTGTTCCCAGAAGTAAATTTACAGACGTTTTATGGATTTAGTTCAGAAAAAGTTACGTCAACAAAATCCAGTACATTACCTACGAGCGTATCTTGCTCTAGAATACATTAACAAGTCGCACGTCAACACGGCGCGTCGTTTCAATGTTTTCCAATATGAATATTTCATATACCAAAGGAATGCTCTGCCCGTCTCACATGGATATCTTGACTAGTTTTTTATAGATGTTACAGACCATTCTACGCAGTGTCGGCTTACAAAAACACTTACACTCGTATTTATTGTCGATGACTTGACAACGACAAATACACGACAAAATGTCGCACGTGTTAACGACATCTGTAGTAAAAAATTGCGTATCGCTGCCATGTTAAATCCTAAGGTAAACCGATTTCTGTACCAGTGTCTATGGGACGATAACTGCATATAAAAGATCGATTATGGTCCCATTTTGAAAATCTCTAGCCGTGGATTTGCAGAAAAATAAACAGGATTATGTTATACATCATCATCATCATCGCAACCCATAACTGTCCCACTGCTGGGCTCGGATATCCTCTCACAATGTGAGGGGTACAGGCCATAGTCCACCTCGCTGGCCAAGTACGGATTGGCAGACTTCACAACACCTTTGAGAACTTTATGGAGAACTCTTAGGTGTGCAGGTTTCCTCACGATGGTTTCCTTCACCGGAACAAGTGATAATTAATTTCCAATAATTATATACATAGATGTATATAGTACATTGTTATCGACTAACTCCAATTCTAACTATTCTTCTTTCTCCTGCCCATTATCCCAATTTTATTTGTGGTCGGCGCAACATGTCCTTCTCTTCCACTCTCCCCTATCAGCCATCACCTCTACACCAACTCCCTTATCGTCCATATCTTCTTTCACACTTTTTTATTAATAAGGAATTAAATTTGGAAATTCACTTGATCGGGTGCTTAATATTAGGGGGGGGATTTGGTTGTCCATGCTCCCGTGCGTTCTGTATAATGGAACATTAGGCATCAAGAGCACATTAGCCGTCTTCAAGTCAAGAGTTACTAGGCTTCTTCTAAGTTAGTGCGCTCACCATCTTAGACATCATCGCCACTTATCAGGTCGGGTTCTTGTCAAGGGTCAATTTACGTTATGTAAATCAAATCATAGTGCATCGCTGAACAGCTATCTAATAGCTAGCTAGCTACCTAATAGTTAATAGCTAATAGTTAATAGCTAATAGTTTATGGCTAATAGTTAATAGCTAATAGTTAATGCTAGGTGTCACATCTCTTACGAACTATGACAAAATACGTCAGATTCCTACATCTATAACAGTAATTGGCCCGCCTGCGAGCGCGGTAGGCGGCCGTACAAAATTCCTTCTCTAATTAGCACTCTAAAGCAAGCGTCTACGAATCTTACATCAGATCGTTCACGGCCTTAGCATAGAATAACTTTTCTGATTGTAAATTAAAAGTGATCGTAGCCTGGTTCAGTCTCGTTAATCAGTATGATGTCGGAACGTTGAAGATTGGTTTGATCAAGTAAGCCTTGATGTACTTAGGGTGCTAAGGACCTCTTTTCAGAATCTATACAAATAAATAAAATTGGACCGTCTGTTTATAATATTAAAATAACCGCTTTTTACTAAATGCATATGTATGTGTACACGGTACATATATAAATAAAACATTTTCTAAAATTTTTGTCTGTCTGTCTGTCTCTTTGTTCCGGCTAATCTCTGGAACAGCTGGACTCATTTTGTCGGGACTTTCACTGACAGATAGCTGATGTAATAAGGAGTAACTTGGGCTACTTTTACCGTAGAGTTATAAAATTATAATTTATAGCGCACAACAACGTTATCCGGGTCAAGTAGAGCTAGTCTGAAATTTCTGTAAATGTATAAATTGAATTGCATTAATAATTGATAATAGCCCCAACAAAAGATTTCACAAATAGTTATACACAGGTACATACATTGATCAGGGAAGTTCAAACCAGTACACGCAATAAACAAAACTGAAAGGCTAAAGGTACGCGAAAACTTAAAGCCATTAATTGCAGCTAATGTAGACAGATGTACCATAGACAAACCAATGTAATTAGTTGGTTTAAGGCAAGGACGTAACCAGTTGGAATGGAACTTCCTCAGGGTTAGAACTATGTAACAAAGTTTGGAATTTTTTTTTTTTTTGAGGGACCTTCAGGAGGAATTGGGGGGGATATTTGATCGTCGCAAACAGCCAAGGACAGTGCACCTAATACAGCAACTGATGCGTTAACGACCTATCGCAGCTTTCGTCTCATAACAATATGGCGTGTTTATAAATGTGTATCGATGCTGATATAATAAATTTAATAATAAATAATCATTTACACAGTCACACCCCCGCAATAGGATTCCCGAGGAGGATAGAGGAAGGAGGATGTCGCGAGTGGCGTGGGCATGTAAATAACCCATCACTAACACCCACGACCTGTGAACATACATTTATATGTCACTGAAGTCTGTCCAAATTCAAATTTTCAAATTCAAATTATTTATCTCGTCTTAGGAACAAACAGCTCACTTATAAATGGTATCTTACTTTTGAAAGGTAATTTTAGTTATTAAGATTTGACGTTCGTTAAGTGAGCTGTTTGTTCCTAAGACGAAATAAAATAATTTGAATTTGAATGTCGTCAATGGGTTGAGGCCATCTGACATCAAAATCGTAAATTCATGTTTTGTACTTCAGATGTCCTCTACGTCAGATGCTACGGACATTCTATCAGCAATTAGCCCACTTAACCCGCAACTAGGCGTAGCAAACACACCCAGGCTTTGTCCACCAAGTTAGCGGACCTCGGCTAAGTGCTACCCGATCCTTGTTAACTTTTTAGGTTAACAAGGCGACCGATGTTTACCGCCCGGTTATTGGTACAAGGAGGCAGCGCATTGCACTATGAAGTTCAAGTGATAAGCTGCAAGCGATCATAGGTATCGCGATAGCTTGTGACTTATAACTTGTAATACTAATTTGGTCCTAGGTATATGTAAAACCAATTCCATTTTGTAAGCAATGAGTTTGACAAATGGAACGCACTCACTCGCACACGCTCATAATAATATGGACTTCGACATAATAACACGAGACATAATAAAAACACGGCCAGAGAATGATTAATCAATGAATTCGTCTCTCACACTTATTTAGTTTATAATATGGCAGATAAAACACAAAAACAAACTAAACGGAAAGTAAACAAATTAACTAATGTAGCTAGCATCAAAATGTCACCTGTCAGCCTGTCATCCTGTCAAAACCAGTCAGTGCCTTTGTACAAACTGTCAAAATTATTTTCTATTATGTTTCAGTGTACATAAATGGTAAATAAATAAATAAATAAAAGTTGCTTGGCGCCACCGCAGCCGTGACCACGATCGATGCAACTGAATCGAAATATATATCGTGAGTAGTGAGTACCCGTATCACATTAGAAAGTGCACTGTTTCACGACAAATCAACTTTAAAACATACACATTACAAAATATAGCAAAAAATTTACCTTCGTATTTTAACCGTTTTGCAACAAACGCTAAAAGTTTATGACTTAATATTTTTCAGGTTACACAGAAATAACCAACGTGTTTTGCATTTCAATTTATTTTATTCATGTCCAAACGTTTTTAATAATAAAAAATCATTACTAAAATCTAACTATCTTAGAATTATTATTAAAATTCATAAACTTCTGTTATGTGTAAGTTACAATTTTGACATAACCTTTCCATTTTGACACGAAAAATTTAAATATTTACCGAGGGTCAAGACACGGCCCATCTAAAGGCTCGTTTATAATGAAATTGAATCTTATTAACAAAAATCGAATTTAAAAACTGGCGATCACACGAGAATAGGATCAAATTATACTAAAGTCTATAACTAGCTAGAAGGTAAACTCTAATAGTACCTAAACATACGCTTCTGTAAATATTAACTTCGACGTTTCACAGTCGAATGACTACGTAGCGAGTCTTGAATTTTTAGATTTTGTTTTGAGAGAAATAATTTTATTACTAATTTCTTATATTTTATTATCTTATTTTCTATTGTAATCACACTCGTAGTAAACAAAAACTCAATCAACTTCAACATGCAGGTTACTAGAAGTCGGTGGATACGCCTGCGGCCGTAACCTTACTAAATATTTACTGAGATGCGAACGCGGGAGCGCCTTTGCCCTTTTTGTTACTACATTCGAGTAAATATTGTCAAAGATACACCTCACTCTACGTATTTCAGCGGAATGAAACTATTTACCACACACTATTTTTAAACTTATTTGATTTCATAGCTTAACATAACTAATTTATTTAGATTATTTATGTATTTACTTTGTAGTATTGATCGATTAATTACATGAATAATTGTATTTTTAACGCTTACTATAATTGAGTAACCCCCCCTTACCACTTCCTACTATACAATTAACTTGTGAACCCTCAATACATAAATTTACAGGCCTACCTAACAACCAAACATGGAACAACCAAGCAACTACATCCGTTGGTAAGCTGCTCGTGTTTGATGTCACACATGTCACACAAACATACTTACCATATCCCTATGTGACATTCTGAGAACTAAGTCAGATAAATATTGCATTGTTGGAAATAGACATTCTAGAATTACTTGAGTTTGAACGCGGGGTCGCGTAATGTCGCGTAAAGTCGCGTTACAAATATTTGCTCAAAATGCGTTGGTGGTTCGTTCCCATGTAACTATTTTAACAATACTAGAAATTGTAAACATGTGCTTCTTGATACGAAAATCGGACTCCTCGGTATTAGGTATAGTTTAGTATCGTTTCGTACAATAGCCCATTACTGAGCACGGGTTTCTCCACGTAATTGAGGAGGCCGAAAGCTTACTCCACTACCCTGCTCCAGGGTGGTTTGGTTGAGGGGTTATTGGCCAACTCAAGCATCAGAAATTTTTAGCCCGAAGTCCTCCGTCATGGCTTAACGAAAATCATCCAACGATAACTACCAGAACCAACGGCTTAACGTTCCC
>DWNI01000191.1:0-11125 GCA_018250175.1 Alychna victa
GAAATAGCTGGGGGAGCTGGGGTATTAGAATCATTCAAAATTGCTTCAGGGTTTTTGGAAAAAATTAATGATGGCGTTAATAATTACCTTGAAAAGAAACGATTATATTTCACAAGGTTTTTCTTCCTATCTAACGATGAAATGTTGGAGATATTGTCAGAAACTAAAAACCCACTCAAAGTTCAGCCACACTTAAAAAAGTGTTTTGAAGGTATAAATAGGTTAGTTTTTGACGAAGAATTTAACATATCAGCAATGATATCGATGGAAGGTGAACAAGTAGAATTTTTAGAAATTATAAGTGTGCAAGCTGCGCGAGGTTCAGTAGAAAAATGGCTTGTTCAAGTAGAAGATCAAATGCTAAAAGCTGTTAAATCAGAGACAGAATTATCTTATTATGACTATCCTACTTTAGGCCGCGTAGAATGGCTACTTTCCTGGGAAGGTATGGTAGTATTAGCTATATCTCAAATTTATTGGGCGGTAGATGTTCATGAATCCTTAAATACTCATAAACTAAGTGAACTTCAAGCTTTTCATGTGGGATTAACAAAACAACTAAATGAAACTGTAGCAGTAATAAGACGTACGGATCTGACAAAACTTAACAGTATTACCGTTAAAGCGCTTATCGTCATAGATGTTCACGCAAAAGACGTAATACAAGAACTTCTAGATAAAAATGTTACTGAGGTTACCGATTTCCAATGGCTTGCACAGTTACGTTATTATTGGGAAGAGGAGCGGGTCTTTGTAAAAATAATAAATGCCGTTGTAAATTACGCTTATGAATATTTAGGTAACTCCGATCGATTAGTAATTACTCCATTAACTGATCGTTGTTATCGAACTCTGATAGGTGCTTATTATCTTCACCTTAACGGTGCTCCGGAAGGACCAGCAGGTACCGGTAAAACAGAGACGACAAAAGATTTAGCAAAAGCTTTAGCAGTACAGTGTGTAGTATTTAATTGTTCTGATGGATTAGATTATAAAGCTATGGGGAAATTTTTTAAAGGTTTGGCTTCTTGTGGAGCTTGGGTTTGTTTTGACGAATTTAATAGGATTGAAGTAGAAGTATTATCAGTAATAGCACAACAAATTTTATGTATAGTACAAGCAGTTCGACAACGTTTAGAAACGTTTGATTTTGAAGGAACTATATTAACTCTTAATCCTGCTTGTTATGTTTGTATAACTATGAATCCTGGCTATGCTGGTCGATCTGAACTTCCCGATAATCTTAAAGTATTATTTAGGACAGTAGCTATGATGGTTCCAGATTACGCAATGATCGGAGAAATATCATTGTATTCGTTTGGTTTTATAGATGCTAGGAATTTATCTGTAAAAATTGTGACGACTTATCGTCTATGTTCTGAACAGTTATCATCTCAGAATCATTATGACTATGGAATGCGCGCGGTAAAAACGGTATTGTCAGCAGCTGGTAATTTAAAACGCAGTTTTCCAAATGAAAGTGAAAGTATATTATTGCTTAGATCTATTACTGATGTCAATTTGCCGAAATTCTTATCATTCGATGTTCCCTTATTTGAAGGTATCATATCCGATTTATTTCCAGGAATATCCTTGCCTAAACCAGATTATGAAAATTTCCTACGGGCTTGTCATGATAGGTGTGCTAAAAATAACCTTCAACCGATGGAGTGCTTTTTGATAAAAGTAATTCAAACGTATGAAATGATGATCGTTAGGCATGGTTTTATGTTAGTAGGTGACCCATTCTCTGCTAAATCTATGACATTAAAAATACTGGCGGAAGCTCTAACACTAATGGAAGAGCGAAAACAACCAGGAGGTTGTGAATCTACATATAAAGTCCTTAATCCGAAAGCGGTGACGATGGGCCAACTGTATGGAGCATTTGATCCCATATCATATGAATGGACTGATGGAATTGTAGCGACAATGTTTAGAGACTTTGCATCAGAGGATACTCCTATTAGAAAATGGATAGTATTTGATGGACCAGTCGATGCTGTTTGGATAGAAAATATGAATACAGTTTTAGATGATAATAAAAAACTTTGCCTAACGTCCGGAGAAGTAATGGCTATGACAAATGTGATGTCAATGATTTTTGAAGTAATGGATCTCTCACAAGCCTCCCCTGCAACTGTATCTAGATGTGGCATGATTTATATGGAATCATCTTCTTTAGGACCTATGCCCTTTTATAAATCATGGTTAAATACCCTTAATCCAATATGGCTCGAGGAAAATGAAGAATTCATATTTACAATGTGTGATTGGTTATTCCAGCCGTTAATTTATTATGTTAGGAAGCAATGCGCTCAATTAGTAACGGCTGGAGATATTAATTTGGTAATAAGCACACTTCGATTAATTGAAATGCTTATGGACAGTGCGATCGAAGGTGAAGAGGACTCGAAGTACATCAGAACTTGGATTCTTGCTTCGCTTATGACTGCTCTAGTATGGGGTATCGGAGGAATATTAAATTGCGAATCGCGTGAAAGATATGACGAACTTGTAAAGGAATATTTTCGAGGTGAACATGGCCTCCCTCATAATATCGATCGCCTTGATGTATCGATTCCTGGTGAAGGGATGTTAATTGACCATTACTATATGTACAAAGGCAAAGGATGCTGGAGAACATGGCCAGATGCTGTAAAAGCTGTTCAGATTAAAGAACAAATTAACCTTTTACAAACAATAATTCCAACTTTAGAAACTGAAAAATATATATTTTTGTTAAAACTGCACACGCAATTTTCTAACCCACTGTTACTAATTGGCCCAACTGGTACTGGAAAAAGTTTTTATGTTCAAAATTTCCTTATGAATAGCATTGATATGGAAAAATATACGCCAGGCTTTATAACTTTTACTACAACTACATCTGCGAATCAAACACAAGACTTAGTGTTATCAAAGTTAGTCAAGCGGCGAAAAAATAATTACGGTCCAACTAAAGGCAAACAAGCCATTATTTTTATAGATGATATGAATATGCCAGTCAAGGAAGTTTACGGAGCCCAACCAGCTATAGAATTACTTAGATTATATTTAGATCAAAAACATTGGTACGATTTAAGAACTACAGATAAATTATATATTTATGACACTTTTTTCTACGGTGCCATCGGCCCTGTTGGTGGCAGCAGACAACTTATATACCCAAGAATGTTGAGACATTATAATATTTATTCAATTAATGAATTTTCCAAAGAAAGTATGACTAAAATATTTACATCACTACTACAATTGGGGTGGCGCCGAAATGGTTTTGGACAAGATACTCAATCAATAATAGTCAATATCATATCAGCCACTATGGAAATTTACGACCAAGCTACAGAAGGCCTTAGACCAACACCAGCAAAATCGCATTATATTTTTAATTTACGTGATTTTTCAAGGGTTATACAGGGTTGTGCTTTATTGCGTAAAGAATCTGCTGACAACAAGAAAACTTTTACCAAAGTATGGATTCATGAGATAATGCGTGTGTTTTACGATAGACTTGTAGATGATTTAGACAGATCATGGTTCTTTGAAATCTTAAGGAAATCTACGCGAGATTTTATGAGAGATACTTTTGAATCTGTTTTAGAAACATACCAAAATGAGAAAGGTGAAGTAACTCAAGAGACCGTTAAAAGCTTGATGTTTGGCTGTTACTTAGATACTGACAGCGCTGAAGGCGAAAGAAAGTATGAAGAGATTCCGTCCAAAGAAGTATTTTCAAACGTTGCTATACAAATGTTATACGAATATAATTCAATGCACAAAGCTAAGATGACTATAGTATTGTTTGACTATGCACTAGAACATTTGTCAAGAATATGTCGGCTTTTATCCATGCCATCAGGAAACGCATTGTTAGTAGGGGTAGGTGGATCAGGTCGTCAATCATTAACTAGACTAGCCAGTACAATATTAGGTCAACCAGTCTTTCAGCCAGAGATTACAAAAGCTTACAGCGTCAAAGATTGGCATGATGATATAAAATTAGTATTGAGGGAATCTGGGGGCTTAAACAAGGACACAACTTTCCTTTTTACGGAAAGTCAAATTAAAGAGGAAGTTTATATACAAAACTTAGACAGCTTATTGAATTCTGGCGAGGTACCTAATTTGTATGGTCTGGATGAAAAACAAGAAATTCTCGAACTAGTGCGGTTAGCGGCTCAAGGAGGAAATCGAAATCTTGATATAAGCCCCTTACAAATTTTGGCATTCTTTATCGGTCGTTGTAAAGCTAAATTGCATATTGTATTATGTTTCAGTCCCATTGGTAGTTCTTTTAGAACACGATTACGTCTATACCCCGCTCTTGTAAACTGTTGTACTATTGACTGGTATGACAGTTGGCCTGAAGATGCTTTAGAAATGGTGGCACATTATTACATGGTCAAAGTAAATGTACCGGATAACGTAAAAGCTGCTGCAGTCATAGCCTGTAAGCAATTCCATGTTGATGCTAGGCATGTGTCAGTCGATTTTTTCAATCAATTAGGCAGAAAAACCTACATAACATCAGTGTCCTATCTAGACTTAATAAAATCATTTACAACATTAACTAATAAAAAACAACGAGAGTTGCGGGCAGCTAAAATGAGATACACTAATGGCTTAGATAAACTAGGTCAAGCAGCTGATGCAGTTTCAATTATGCAACGTGACCTAAATGCTCTAAAACCACAATTGATAGTTATGGCCGCAAAATCTACAAAAATGATGCAGGAAATAGAAGTAGAAACTGCTATTGCAGACAAAGCCGCTGCTCAAGTTAGAGAAGATCAAAAGGTAGCAAATGTACAAGCTGCCGCTGCACAGGAGCTAAAAAAAGATTGTGAAGCTGATTTAGCGTTAGCTTTACCTATACTTGAAGATGCTATCGCAGCTTTAAACACGCTGAAACCAGCTGACATTACTATTGTGAAATCTATGAAAAATCCACCAGGAACAGTTAAATTAGTAATGGCAGCAGTGTGTGTGATGAAAGGTATTCCACCCGATAAAATTCCGGATCCAGATAACCCAGGCAAAAAAATTTTTGATTACTGGGGACCAAGTAAAAGAATTTTAGGAGATATGAGTTTTTTGGAATCACTTAAAAACTTTGATAAGGATAATATACCTGTCGCAACCATGCAAAAGATAAGGAAAGAATATTTATCTCACAAAGACTTTAAGCCACATATTATTGCCAAAGCTTCAACTGCAGCAGAAGGACTCTGTAAATGGATAATTGCTATGGATATGTATGATGCTGTAGCTAAAGTTGTTGCACCAAAGAAAGCAAAGTTAGAGGCTGCAGAAAAAGAATTTGCGGAAACTATGGCGATCTTGGAGGATAAGAAAGCTACAGTAGCCCGTTTAGAAGCAAAACTTGCTGAGTTAAATGAAGCGTTAGAAGAAGCAAATATTAAAAAAAAAGCCCTTGAAGATGAAGTACAATTGTGTATTGATAAATTAAATCGAGCTGAAAAACTGATTGGTGGATTAGGTGGTGAAAAAGTACGATGGAGTGCCGCTGCTGAAAATTTACAGTTATTGTATGATAACTTAGCTGGGGACATTTTGGTTTCTTGTGGTATAATTGCCTATTTAGCGCCTTATACATTACCGGTTAGAGTAAAAATTACAGAGAAATGGCGACTCTTGGTAATTCAGTTAGACATGCCACATTCTGAACAATTTGTTTTTAGAGACGTCTTGGGCACCGATATTAAAATTCAAAATTGGTATATAGCTGGCCTACCAAGAGACTCGTTTTCTACCGACAATGGCATAATACAAGACAATTCGATGCGCTGGTCTTTACTAGTTGATCCACAAGGACAAGCTAATAAATGGGTTAAAACAATGGAAAAATCAAATGATCTACAGGTGATGAAATTTACTGATGGTAATTATATGAAAGTTATAGAAACATGTTTGGAATATGGGAAACCCGCACTAATTGATTGTATTTTAGAAGACGTAGAAGCCCCATTAGATCCCGTATTGTTAAAACATACGTATACGCAAGGTGGTAAAGAATACATTGCATTAGGTGAAAATGTCATTGAATATCATCCAAATTTTCGTTTATATATGACAACAAAACTTAGAAATCCTCATTATTTACCTGAAGTTTTTAATAAAGTTACATTGATAAACTTTGCTCTTACCAAAGATGGTTTAGAAGATCAATTGCTTGGAATAGTCGTTGCTAAGGAAAGACCAGACCTACAAGAAAAGAGAGAACAGTTGATTGTTCAAAGTGCAGCCAACAAAGCCGCTCTGAAACAGGTAGAAGACGATATATTACGTACTTTACAAGAATCAAAAGGTGACATATTAGAAGATGAAAGTGCCATCGAAGTTTTAGACTCCTCTAAAATATTAGCTATCGATATTATGAAAAAACAAGAAGCTAGTTTAGAGACTGAAGTTATTATTGAAAAATTCAGACTGGGATACAGACCTATAGCGTCTCATTCGGCGGTACTGTATTACTGTGTAACGGAGTTGCCAAATGTAGATCCCATGTATCAATACTCACTCACTTGGTTTATAAATCTTTATATTATCTCTATTGAAAATGCTAATAAATCAAAAGATTTAGTCAAAAGGTTGAAGTTTCTTAGAGAAACTTTTACTTATAACCTATATAGTAATGTTTGCAGATCTCTTTTTGATAAAGACAAATTAATGTTTTCATTTATAATGTGTTCTAAAATGATGTTATCAACTAATGAAATGAAACATGATGAATATGTCTTTCTTATCACTGGTGGTATCGCTGTGGAAAATCCGTTCAAAAAACCGTTTGATTGGTTGCCAGACAAAGGTTGGGATGAACTTTGCAGAATAAACGATTTACCAGCATATAATGGCATAAAAGAAAATATGATGGGAAATGTAAGCAAATGGAAAGAAATATATGATGACATGGAACCTCACAAAAAAGTTTTACCTGGAAACTGGGAAGAGAAGTTCACATCGTTTCAAAAGTTACTGGTCATAAGAATCCTAAGGCCTGATAAGCTAACTATGGCCATTTCAGACTTCGTTGAACAACAAATGGGTCGAAAATATATAACACCACCTCCATTTGACATAGGGAAATCTTTTGGTGATTCAAATTGTTTAGCTCCTCTTATATTTATTTTATCACCAGGCTCCGATCCTATGGGTGCTTTAATCAAATATTGCGAAAAAATGGGATATGGAAACAGATTTAACTCTATATCTTTAGGTCAAGGACAAGGTCCTATTGCTAGAGCTATGATTGAACGAGCTCAACTAGAAGGCGGTTGGGTATGTTTACAAAATTGTCACTTGGCTGTTTCTTGGCTTCCCGTACTTGAAAAAATTATAGAAGGATTTGACTTAACAAACACTGATCTTAGTTTTCGGTTATGGTTAACCAGTTATCCATCTGATAAATTTCCACAATCTGTCTTACAAGTTAGTGTCAAAATGACAAATGAGCCACCGACTGGATTGCAACATAACCTTCATAGGTCCTATATATCTGAACCCGTAAAGGAACCGGAGTTTTATGAGGGCTGTCCAGATAAAGACAAGGCATTTAGTAAACTTTTATATGGCATTAGTTTCTTTCATGCAGTTGTGCAAGAAAGGAAAAAGTTTGGACCCCTGGGGTGGAATATTCAATACGGTTTCAACGATTCAGATTTCCAGATATCTGTAATGCAGCTCCAAATGTTCTTAAATCAATATGAAGAAATTCAATACGTTGCTATAAAATATTTAACTGGAGAATGTAACTACGGTGGACGAGTCACTGACGATTGGGATCGGCGATTGATAGTTACAATTTTAGATAACTACGTAAATGTTGGTGTTGTTGATGATCCAAATTATCTATTTTGTGAGTTGGGAACTCAATATGGTTTACCACGTAGATGCGAATATCAAGATTATCTAAAACATATTGAATCAGTCCCAGTTAATCCTCCACCTGAAGTATTTGGGTTGCATATGAATGCAGGTATCACCCGAGATTATTCAATATCAATGCTGCTTGCCTCGTCTTTAGTTCTTGTTGAAGGTGCTGGTAGCGGCGCCGACGGTGGCAATACGGAACTCATTCTAGTGCATATGGCTTCAGATATCTTGTCAAAGTTACCAAACCCGTTTGATGTTGAAATGTCACAAAAAAAGTATCCGGTGGATTACAGTGAATCTATGAACACGGTACTAATTCAGGAAATGGAGAGATTTAATAAGTTGCTAAATGAAATTAAAACTTCGTTGTTAGATTTGCAAAAAGCTGTTAAAGGTCTTATTGTTATGTCCCCTGCGTTGGATTTGCAGTCAAATAACATGTTGCTAGGTAGAATACCAGATAACTGGCGCAAAGTATCGTATCCCAGTTTGAAGCCTTTACCAAGTTATGTAACTGATTTTGTGGAACGTTTGGCGATGTTGACGGATTGGTACGAAAATGGAAAGCCTTCTACTTTCTGGCTTTCTGGTTTTTTTTTTACCCAAGCTTTTCTGACTGGTTCTATTCAAAATTATGCAAGGGCTAAGAAAATACCTATTGATTTATTAATCTTTGATTTTGAAATTCGTCAAGTTGATTACGAAGATATCCCTCCGGAGTGGGGTGTCTACGTTCATGGACTTTTTATGGACGGTGGTCGTTGGGATCGACAAACGTACGCTATTGGGGAGCAATATCCAAAAATACTAAATGACAACATGCCCGTCGTGTGGTTATATCCAAAACTTAAGCTAGAATTTCATGAAGGCCCTAGGTACAGGTGTCCACTCTACAAAACATTGGAAAGGAAGGGTGTCCTAGCGACAACTGGCCATTCGTCTAATTTTGTTCTAGCTTTTTATCTGCCATCGAATAAGCCTTCGGCACATTGGATTAGAAGGAGCGTTGCTCTATTACTACAACTAGACAATTAAAACAGATATTCAAAGAAAGATTAATTTTAATACGAGATCCGAGTATATCTTGAACTAATAATATTATTAAGAAATTGACATTTCTGAAGCATGAGAAGAAGAGTAACAAAACTGCAGACGGATGCATTTCATATTAAAAGTTTTTGAATTTTTGGTTAATTTTTAAATTCTTAGTATATAACTACCTACATATTATAATTTTTAGTCTATATAATGACTGTAAAACTGTACTGTATGATTGAAAACAAAATAACAATCCTAGCGCTTGGACTTTTTACTTTTAAGGTACTTTCTGCCTTGAGGATAGTATGTAGAACAAGTATGAAACTGCTTTATTCTTTAGACTTAATATAAGATGCATGTAGGACAGTTTTTGCGCCGCAAACTTTTTGCCTTTAATGTATTGAAATAATCGTTCTTTTGCTGAAACTCTGTTTACAATTTCGTGGTTAAATTTGGATTTAGCTATAAAGCCTCCTATTGATAACTACTTATCAATAAATTCACTTATCGCTTTCACATGGAGGTGACATCTCAGGCCCACTAGACGTACCTTATTTTCTGATGGACAAAACTTGGGGCATTGTGTAGGATGTATATGTGCCCACTTTGAACGCCTGCATACCTTCCTGTTAAGTAGTAGTGGGCCAATTGACAGGTAACAGGTGAGAAGGTTAAGTGAAAATAAGACTAACTTTATTTAACCTTCAATTCTGATGGCTTATTTTCGTATATGTTTTGTAAAATATGATTACAAAACAATATCCAGCACTGCCAGACACTTTCCGCCGGCCAGAACAAGAGCCAGGCGTTTTAGCGGTAAAAAAAGTAGTAGCAGCCCGTCATATTTTACTTTTACCTTAAATCAAATATGAATTGGGACGTATTTAATGTTCATATATACGTGTTTGTGTGTGTAGTTTTAGAGTCACTTTATGTAATAGATAATAACTTTAATTATATAACTATTTTACTCATTGCACACTACCTAGGTGTCTATATTATCTATTATTATATTTTGTTAACTTATTAATGTAAAATGGTATTAATCGTGTTGGAAATGTACTAATATACTAAAGTATTTGTCGCACAGATTTGTTGTTTTATTTTGACTTTGCATTTTTATCAGTTCATCCAACGACGCTGGATAAGGCAGCAAGACTCATTTCAAATTTAGATTTATAGCTAAACCCAGCCACACGTCGATGATGCTCAGGGGTTACTAAGGCAACGTAAGCTGTTTAAAAAAACGCCTAAAATTTTATGTTATTATATTTAAGGTTAATATTTTTGTAAGCTAAATAAGGTGCAGATGTAACCTTAGTATTAAAGAACTACTATTAATGGAACTATAAAAAAGAACTCGATGGACTCGTGGGCAGAATTTTTTTCTTCATTTATTAAAATAAGTAACTATGAAGAAGAGTATTGGAAATGGATGTTAAACACTAAACATATTACTAGTTGTCCTTAATGTACGTTTTCTATTTTGCAGTAGAAAAAACAGTTACGTGAACTAAATGAGTTAAAAGCGATTATCCCATCACTTTTTTTATTGCTTCAGTTAGGCAATATAGCTATTATAAACGTATAAAATAATTAGAGTATAGATTCTGTGACCTCTCCACTCTTCATCAACTTTCTTCTCTTGTCTTCCGATTCTATCAACTTACGTCTTAGTTTCAACATAATGGCCTTGTTTCTTTTCTGAGAATAGGATATTTTAGATTTTTACGCAGTTTATTTTTGTGTGCATAAAAACTTTTGAATGTTTTTTGTTTATTATTTTCAACCAAAATTGTATTAATATCGAAGATTTAATATCGAATATTGAGGGTTCCATTCGTTCTACATCCAAAACGTTAATTTATTTCAACCACAGTACCCACAGACATAAAAGAATTAAGTGCCTATAACATGCGCTATCAATTGTTCTATAAATATATTATTATCATATCATAAGATAACTTTTACATTTACCATGAGCACAGCACATTCTTGTTCGATTGTTTCACATTCTTCCTCTATAGTTTTGGCCTCTTGTTGCAGTAGTTCGTTTTTCTCTTCTATTACTTTTCCTTTACGCTGTTCCAGCTCTTTCTCTTGTTTTTCTTTCTTCTCTATCTCATTTTTTTGTATCTCGATTGCTTCATTCTCTATTTTAAGTTCCATATTCTTTAAAAGTTTTATCTTT
>DWNI01000192.1:0-11122 GCA_018250175.1 Alychna victa
TATTAGAGAAACCTAATCGGGTTTCCGGTTTTAAAGCAACAAACTTCCAAAATTTTTTATCTTAAAAACTATGCTTAAATTTGGTGCACAGAGACCTTTTAGAACACAGGGCTAGGTCCTGAACCCCTATGGAATAGCTGGAACCGCTCATCGATTTATTGATCCCTGAAACAAGTTCCATATTTCAATTGCAATCAACGTCTTCATGCGAAGATTAAACCATTTCAGTTTTCTCCTTAAATGGATGTAGTCTTGGCACGCAAATTTCGTCGAAGCGCCAAATAGGTCACAATAACATACTTAGGTCATAGAAGTTTGAGCTGCCTCTTAATATTTTATGTTTCATATTATTTCTAATTCTAAGACGACCGGAAAGCAGACAGTTTTCAGCTTTCCGTCGAAAGATAACTACGAGTAGTACCTAAAGAATAAAGTTCATTATACTGTGGGTCTCCGTGGGTCAGCTTACTTTTTGACCGGCAACGCATCGGAGGTGACCACGTTACCAGCAGGTGGCTCGTCTGTGGACTTTTTACATAAAGATAACTGTATTACGGGCTATCATTTTATTTGGTATGATGGTAAGTCTTACCATATGTCGCTCAATACAAATAGCTCGTGAACTCTCGATATGTTTGTCTGTCTCCTGGTGTAGTTAGCATTCAAATAGATACTACACATGGCTAACGTATGACGAACATATAGAGTATAGACACAATAAAGAAACAAACCAAAGCTTATCATTTTCTTTTTAAATATAAAAAGAAAATCGGAAACGGTGACGTTTTTTTTTCAAAGTTTTTTTTTTCTTTGGTAGGTAATCTATCACTCAATCTATAGGTACCTTTAGTTTGACGTAGTATTTATAGAACACCCTGTATAACACTAACGGTTACCCCCTTAAATAGTTCCAGCGTAGCTTCAACGTAACTCTGAAGAGCGAAGTTTGCTCATTTAAAATGTACGAGGCGTGAAGTGTCTCGCGAGTTTAGTGCTAAACTTTGACGTGAGTTATTTCAAAACTAAAAATCAAAGGATTGCCTTTCAGTGGAGATAAAATATTTTTAACTACACGAACGTGTTAAATTCGGGCCGCTCTTCAACCCTCTCGGTCTGAGAGCATTTATAGTTGGTTGTGAGAACACGTAATATACTTTTTGCTTTATGAAAAAGCGAATAAATTTGACGCTTTTTGCGAACGAACGTCGTATTCGACCCAGATCCACCCGCGAATTCATTACTCTTTACACTTCGGCTTATTCGTCTTTTTGGATAGTGAATAGAAATGATAAAAAGTTAAATATTTTTTGTACTTACTATTTACTGTTGCTGCTTTTACTTCTAAAATTCCAGTTTAAATATTGTGAAACTTACTACATTTAGTCCAACTTGTTGAACAACTGCTACAGTTGCGAGTGCGGTCTGCACTTTAATGACTGACCGCTGGTGGCTAAAATGTTATATCTTGAACGCTTTCGTACTCGAAAAGGTACGTGAAGATGATAATCCAAATTAATCAAGTCATATAAAGTTCCGAATGCGGACAGTATGCTCATCAATCTGTATCGTAGCAGCATAGTAGACCCAGTCCTGACCGTTAAATCCGACCTAGTAGGTGTCTAATTTAAGTTTACAACACTGCATTAACCATCCAACTATAAACAGTGAAGTGCTTTTCACAACCACTTCCAAATGTTGCAGACAACTGTCGTTACACGGAGCCGATGGAGCTTCAACTTTACTCAACGCGGAGCGAGCGGAACAGCTTCCTCGAAAGCTTTTAAGACTTCAGGAGAATAGCGAAAGATTTCCGATAACAGCCCATAAAAGAATAACTACTGAAGATTTTCAAGTTTCATTGTAGTGTCTACACGAAGACTTGGGACTTTAAACGAATTAAATAAAATGAAAATAGGTGTTATGAAATATACGAGTAGATAAGTGTTCAATGACTCGTCACGGACGCATTATCAGTCCAAATGTGACTGCAGAGAAGTGATGGGTAGTAAGTGTTAAATGTAACTGGGTGTCGGGAAAACAATTTAGGAGATGCCGCTTCTTCTTCCAAGGCCTCTCACGATAACAAATTGTGTTAACAATAGTGAAGCTTGATTTTGAAGTGTTTGTAAATACCAACTACGAAAAAAATTTCATACAATATTTTTCTGTAACACATCCATTTGTTGTCCTTTTACTAACTTCAAAAATAACAGGCTTTACTTTGCTTTAGCAAAAGCTAGTGTACTGCTAGAACCTAAAAGATTATAAAAAGCTTTGAGCCAACTCATTACAAAAAGTCCTTATTTTCTTCACTGCTGACACTAAATTGTTCGCGATCGTTAAAGTTAGAAGTGAATTGCCGTTAACTGAAAATTCTTATCGTCGATCCTTAGTCCGTTTTATCCTGAAATCTCGAAAGCTCTCGAGAGCGCGCCCGCAAGTGTTCAGGATAAGCGCCTCCTACAGGCCGATCTTTACATGACAGGAGTCGTTTAGGAACTTTATTTTTTACTACAATATTTTAAAGAAAGTATAGGTAGGTAAAACGAAGAATATGAATGAGTGGAATCTGTGGAATGTGACCGATAAATAGTGCCTTGGGGTAATTGTGTTTTTTAAGATTTTTGTCTACTGTTCTTAGGCGTCGTAAATATGTATCCACATTCCAAATTACAGCTTTTTAGTACCAAGGGTCACTGAGCTAGATCGGATAGACTGACGGCCGGAAATTATAAGGGTTCCAAGTTTACTACGGAACCCAAAAAAGTTAGTTACTATATCGTAAGCCTATTATGGATTCTTACAGAAAAGATATAAGTTTTTTACAATAATGTTACCATACAAGTTTGTATTTCGCTAGTCTCACGTAGCGACTTCTGCAACAGATGGAACGAATCCTAGCTGTTGGTAGTAACCCTGCCTGCAAAGAAACGGAACTCAGGTTCGATTCCCAGCCGCGCGTATGTAATCGTTTGTTCTCGGGCCATGAGTTTTAGTGATGTGTAGTTGTAGTTTTGTGTTGTCCACGCCACCTCCCACCTGTCACACAGGAAATCCTAATATAGGCGTACAAGTGTGCCAGCGTTTGTTTAGCTATTATTCAAAGTTAATTTTGACAAACGGTCATACGAATAATCATGTAATTCCATGTTTTTATCGAATTACTAAACCCTGCAAGAGGTAAGGGTATCATCCTAACCCGTGCGAACTGTAAAAATAAGCTATAAGTTCTTCTGACTTAAAATACTCAACCGAAAGTTAATTCTTACTAAAGATTTTTTCATAAAATTCCAACCACCACATGAACCAATTGCGTCCTAATATGACGGCCGAAGTTAATTTAAGAAGCATCGCCATAAATTAGCGAGGAGGGCCGAAAGACGGCTCCACAATTTGCATAATGACCCACCATCTGTAATCATTTGGGCTGTATTGAAATTTATTGACCGTTTGGATTCTTGCAGGGAACCTTTGTTACTTAAGGAAAATCTCTTTTCAGACGTTTTAATAAGTTTCTACTACAATACTAGTCTTCTGTAGCGTGTGGGTTTATAAGGCTTTAGGTACTGTGTGAGATGTCCTTATAATATCTTTATCCTGTAATTTAGGATTCTACTAAATATATTATGATGGCTCAACAATTATCATTTTAGGTAAAACGGAAGACTATTTTGACTAGACGTATTTTTCATAGCTGATCTTTTATTTTATTTCATCATCATCGCTACCCGGAACTGTCCCACTGCTGGGCTCGGCTCTCCTCTTAAATTTATCTGTTTTAAGGTTCATCAACAAAATTGCATAGTATTTTGATTTAAATGACAGGTGTCGTATAGCTAGTTAACAAACATTTTTAGTTATGGATGAACGCAGTTAAAAAAATATTATGAGTGGCAGTAACTTCCGTTTTACCTTTATATTGTACATTTTATTTAGAACAAAAATTCTTCTGCCAGCCAGGAACATCTAAAAATGTTTTACAACTCGTTAGAAGACTTCTATTCATTAAAGTTAAGTTAATAATAGTGACATTATTGTATTTATATCATAGACGACCAGAGTGGCGAAAATTATGGGAGGCCTATGTCTAGCAGTAGACGACAAAGGCTGATGGATGGATGGATGATAATAGTGACAACAAACTTTTTAATAATTAAGTGGAGCAGATGTGAGGTTTTTAAATTGCCTAACTATACAAAGGATTGTTTAGACTGCAGGGCGGTTCATGAACAAATTGATATGGTATATGTTCCGAAGCAATGAGAGAACGGATTATAAACATGTCAGTCGTCTGCTTTCGTAACCTAAAAAGTGTATTCTTCATTTTAATTGTCTTAAACAGTAACAAAGAGAATGAGGAAGAAAGAGAATATTTTATTCCATCAAGTTTGTAGAGCGGGTTGAGTGGGACAACTTGTAGACCTTGTCCAAATGTTCATGTCAAAGCTTTTGAATTAATAACTCTATTTTTGGCATAATAACACTGCTTTTACAATTTACATCTGTAATAATAACAACAATATACATAACAATGTTTGGTCTTATATACATAAGAATAATGATAATAACAATAAATTTATACTAATGTTATAAAGAGGTTATGTTTGTGAGTTTGTGTTAGAGGTAATCTTCGTCACTCTTCAATGCTACTATACTCGTATCACTGAGTAACATAGGCTATATTTTATTTGCGTGAGAAGCCGTGATGGTTCTCTAATCACCGCTTGTCTCACAGTCAATCAGGATCGTTATTGAGGGAGCGTCCACGTCAGGAAGAGCTGACAAACGAGCAGATGACTGACAACATGGTCAGCGTTGACCATGGGCATCGGTAACAAAAGGTATGACCGATATGTCGCCGGTCAGGAAAAATTATAGAAGAAAACAGAAGCGGGGGTTGCTGGTGTGGGGTTGGGTCAGTATTCCACGCCGCCCCTTACCTTACGTTACGGATTACTATCCACATTCTCAATGCACGACCAGCGCAAGTGGGGATTCTCCAGGATCCCGTAAAACTACAACGATTCTTTACACTTTTACTTGGCTAAACCCTACAAAGTTCCTTGATCCCAATTTTCTTTATACTAACATAATCATAAACATTTATTTGCTAGCATAAGGCTAACAAGATGACGGAGTTCATGTAAGTGTAATTGGTATACTTATTGCGCCACGAGGGCACGGAAATCGTTTCTTAAATTAAGTTCTAACTATGAATAATTTAATGTTGCTTTATACATATCTACAATACACAAAGTAATGTTCTGTTAATTTTTGCAATTTTAATAAGTGAAAGGTAGTAAAATTAACTAGAGACTACTCTAGCACAGGTAATACCAACCGTAAGACTAGAACAATCGGCTGTCTATCCGGGGATGCAGATAATGTCCCTGAGCACCTTAAAGCTCCCACTTTGATCCGTCGCCGCTCTGGATTAGTGTGTAATTAGGCTAGCTTAATATTGCACAGTCTTACATTATAACAACAACCAAATTATTTGTAATAAACAAAATATATAATCTACTCGTATATATCCTAATTAGGCTATAACACTGACCGCATGACCCCGCTGATGATTATATGATATCTTTAGTTTGTATATATACCTAATATTAAGTATCTGTGTAGTTTTATAATAAAGTAAGTAAAGGTACGAAAAATAAGCTATTATTACGCAGCTTATGCGACTCATTATAATAATATGAGGCGATAACGAATTACGAAAACGAACCTCCAAAGGTTTTGTGACATTCGATATCGAAGTTACAATACACGAGTATTATAATAATGTGTTATGTCATCCAAACTGCATAGAACATTTTGAAAATGTCGAATTTACTCATAACAAATTAAATATTACATTGAACTTATACTATACAATCTTAAGAACTTCAAGTTATATCTATGCTATCTAGTTTCTAGTCATACGCGCTACACTAAGTAGATAACTAATTACCTCTTTTATAGGTACAAAAGTAACTAAGTATTGGATTTCAATAGACGCTTTTGTCACTTCATTTGGTAGAAGACTTGATACCTAGATTTGTTCCTACCTAAGTGTCTATAAGATGGATTTTTTATCAGGGTTAACTCCTCATATACTCGTAAAACCTTATCTCAGGTACCCAGTAATAGAACATAAGTGGTGAACATTCTAGCAATTGCTTAATTCATTGAATAGCTACATAGATTACGTACCCTTTACAAGGGTTAGTGCAATGTTGAAATACTGATACTGTTCTAAATACTGACTTTTTTTTTCAATCTAACATTATTTGGGTCGGTACGTCAATATTATGACAGGTTTGTGGTAATTTAGCTTATTTATCTTAATAACTGTGTGAGAATTGGAAAGCTACAGCGGTAAAAGCTATGGCAAGCGTCTCATAACTGATACAGAACGAAAGGCTGGAACGGCGTCACAAAAATCAATGCAACGACGCGCTTTAATACGAAGCTATCAAGGGAATAGCTACTGGGCCAGTTGTATTATCGTATTGGTCGAATATAGTAAAGTATTGAAATCAATCTTACCTGCCTCCTTGAGGAATGTTACACAATCTTCAGGACAGAAAAAATTACGTAAGCACAGAGGATTTTCGGCAGTCTTGACTTAGCGATCGTTCAGTTCAAACACTTCACACCAACAGTTACATTTAAAAGTCTCTCTTTCATAGAATCGCGATCGAAAACGAAACGTTTGTACGGGAAAATGAGAAATTAATGAAAATAAAATGGCGAATTCCTGCGTCGTGTTGAGTTCGCCTCAGAGACTCTGTCGGCGCGCATGCGTGAAGTAAGCTTCCCCTTATTTTCTTGTTCGTTCCGAAACACCCTCGGCTAAGGGTTGGATTCTTAACGAGAATTCTTTATAGGAATTAAAAGTAGAGCGAGATCTAAATAAAGTTTAGCGAACTACTTTAAGTCTTTGTAGAAGGTGTACCCTGGATTTTACTTTGATTAAAGGAAAAGTGAGGCCTTGAGGTAACCGTAGTGCGTAATGTATTTAAATATACGTACGTATGAATTTACCTTTTTATTTATTTCCATTTCTCCTGTTAAGAAAAAATAAAAAAGTAAGAGAAAGAATATGTCACCTACGGTTACCCGTATCTAAATCGTCAACGACCCACGAATCACTCATAGATTAGAACTTGTAACAGGGACTTAGGTTGCCTTTGTGTTCTACCAAATTAACAAATTTGACTGCTCCGAGGAATTGTTCTATCTGGCGCCTACTTCACCCTTCCATCATCACACTACTAGCCGCAGACTGAAGTTTCATCCACATCGGTTGTACTCGTGGAGAACCTTTACGGACCGATTCCTAAAACCTTTTTTGCAACGTACGTGCAAGTAGTGGAATGAGCACACGCAGTATTCCCAGAGCGCTATTACATACGGTTTTTCAAAAAGGTGTAAACTAAGTTCTCCGTCAGGCCGGCGTAACACAGGTGAGTTCTATGGTGAGGTTCTTGTCCATAGCCGTCCCGGACGGTGACCTCTTACCATAAGGTAGCCAGGGTATAAAAATAACATAAAAACCAGCATAAAATCATAAAAGATGTACCTAATAACGATAACATTTTTAGAAAGATAAATACAGTAAACAAACACAATATCAATAATAAATTTCGGTAGCTTTCATCTATTTATTTTTGTATGTAAGTAGTATTTATGCGGTACTTAGTGTAGTATTTATTATATATAGGTACATAAATAGAGTAAAAACCCAAATTGCTCTCCTCGCGGTGCACTCTGATGAACCACTATCGAGCTGACGGTGCGAGCGTCAGACGTCTGCCGTTGGAGGATGATTATGGTGGTAGGGTACCGCCTAGCTAGCCACCACCTTCTATAGCCGACAGTGAAAGTGTTTTGCGGTAAGTGTACGAGGTGTAAGTCAGATAGCGAGAAATAATGTGGACTATGGCCGGCAACACAACGCTGATGCCTTTCGTGTGTCTGCTGGTCATAGGAGACGCTGATAACTTACTATAAGCTAGTATGCTTATTTGTCGGTTATTGTATAAAGACAGACAATAAGTCCAAAACCATTTATGTCTCTATATAACAAAGCTTACCTACATTAAAATTTCAAAAATCTATGCAATGTACAATTTGGCCTCGTTAGTTTTTTACCAGTATAGATTCCCTCGTAACCTAAACGACCATTCGAGTACAAAGTAAACAATGCTTAGTAATTATTGAACCCCCCTCCCTCTTCAGCAAAAGTAATTATCAAATTTTACTTCAAAAGTAAGCTAAGCTAATCAAGGGGGGGGGTGGATGTAAAACTTGAATGGCTCCAAACAAGGACCTTTGTTAAAAGTTAACTAAGCACTCAGTTTTTGAAATGATGTAATTATAACGGTTCGTTAATTGAGGTGCAGTTTGTAAATGAAGACTGGACACACCCTGTTTCACAGTTCGCCGAGCAAATCCGTTTGCAGTGTTGATACAAGCCTGGTGCAGAGCTTACGGCATTAGAGGGTCAATGAACCATTATCCCACGCTTACACCTTACACGATATTGAGTAACAAAGTGCTTTATGGGAAATACTTTGTTGGATAAATAAAAGTTTAAAAACAGATGGCGTTACTTGTTATCTTAGTTATTTTATGAGTTAAAAGAATGGCCAACGGGGAAGGCTTGTTAATAAATAAATTTAATAATAAGCGAAACGAACTAAATAGCGATGTAAGATTTAAAAACACATAATAATCTATGTTAGGTTATGTTCAGCTAACATGCTCAGAACTCATATCGAAGCTCACTTCGCTTTGAAAAACAGTTTGTAGGTTTACCAATAATAATCGCACTCGAAACTAATTATTTATTTTTATCGTGCGTTTTAATTTATTCATATTGAATTTTCATTTGTTTTTCTTTTGATTCGATAGATTTTGTATTCAACCAATAATTACTTAGTATTATATTCGTATACTAAACGTGTAGAGCGTATGTAGTAACTATTACTCGTATAACTAGGTAGTTAGGTTTAGGGGACACTGAGTGCATTGACCTCTTATTGTTAGTCTAAGGAACTTGATTCTGCCTTGTTGAGGCAACCGAGCGTGCCTATACAGACGTCATTGTGCACTTCTTACTAATGTCTAATGACATGTCACTGATGACCTAATCTTTCCTATTTATTAACTACATAGTAGTAGGCAAGTAAATATACCATTTTTTCCAACTTTTCTGACTCGTAGTTATAACCCTTGTTTCGGTATTTCGTTGTTAAATGTAATTTCAATACATCAATTATAATCACAGTTAAAACTGAGAGATACTGTAATATAACTAAATACTCGACAAATGAGCAGAGGAGCTATCTGATGGTAAGTGATCACGGGTGTCTCAAGCGTCTGCTAACTGGTAGCTAGCCAGCAGCGGCGTAACTATAGGTAGGACTGGCAAAATTCCACATGTACCCGGCCTGACGGGGCCCCTGGCCGAGAGGCTGCGAGCTCAAAAGTGACCAAACATTTTTAACATCATCTTGACCTGCCCTTACACCACATGCAATGAATTTGCCACAGACCTAATATGGTGCGGTGACGTCACTGCTAGCCAGGCAAGTACAAGATACTATTGTTACTCAATTTAGAATAATTTCTAATCAAAGGATAGAAAATAAAACACCACAAAAACTATAGGAATAAAATTTGTATTTCACAGTTTAGAAATGTTTAATACATATTGTAGTCTTTAATAAAATATAACTATACGCTATATCATTCAATAACACTCAAAAATACATTGTCTTAACAGCGAACGTTAGGTAGACTCCTACAGCAGTAACGTCGTGCGGAATATCGCATTATATTTTATATTTTATTTGTTATTTATTTATTTATCACTATACTAACAATAATCTATAACGCGGTTGTATACAGCGCGGTATCTTCCATGTTTCTGTGGAATAAAATTTATGTTAGTTTATATCGCAGTGGTGTAACTGGTTACCTGATATCGAAGGACCTCAAATGCATCTATCAGGACCAGCAACAGTATTTGTTACTTATACATTCTTATTTGAAAAATATAATAGGATTATTATTTTATTTATTGTTAGGTAATACTCGATTACCTAAAGAATGGGACTGGGTGTCTTAAAATGTAGAATAATGGGGCATAGAATAAAATTTAGACTAAGACGACATAATATACAAAAATAATATACAAAATAAAAAAAACATTCTTTATTTTGCTACCTTTACACGCTTTTTTGCTGCCTAAGTGTCCAAAGGGGTTACGCCTCAATCCCATTCTTTAAGTTATTGAGTAATACTGATGTTTCTCAAAACAGCGCTCTTATGTGTCAACTAGGCATACACAAATCGACTCTTGAGATAGTGCTCTTAGACTGAGATCGGCTTATTAATACCAGCCTTGTAGACTGGCCTGCGTGGAGTAATAAAGCGATCACAAATTGAAACACGCTTCTCAGCATGTTAGAAGGTTAAAACATACCTGAGAGTTCTCCGTAATGGTCTCAAAGGTGTGAGAACACATCTGCACGCTTTTAGTATTTAAGAACGTACAATAATACCAATTTATTGTTCATTTCTAGAAGTTCCATACTACGTAGGTTCGCCGGAGATTTTACGGTAGAATTTAATAAACGTAAGAAATGGGTCACAGCCAAACCAATCAGTCCGAATCAGATTCCTCTAGGATACAGTTTATAGGGCCTGTAAAGGTATCTAGAAATATTGTAGGATTGCAGGATCTATTTGGTGTTTAGGATTTTTGTATATTTTGTTCTGTAACCTATAGTTTGTACACGCGAGTCAACTCTCAACAACTTCCGTATTTTTATCAAATAAATAGAACCTTTCAAACGTCTACATTTGTAGACAGACGACGTGTCTCCTTCTGTCTATTTCACATGTTTCTAATACTTAGATAGTTTGTAATGTTTTACTAAAATATAAGACAGTGATATACCTTACATGTAGCACCTTCGTCTATTTGGTCATCCCCTGCTTGGCGCGCCGCTCCCACTCCGCTCTCATCTGCAGGATCCCTTTAAACTGCGGCGCCGCGTCTGCCTCCTCCTCCTTATCTAACACTTCCTCCTTCTCGCTATCCCCATCCTTCTCTATCACAGCA
>DWNI01000193.1:0-11117 GCA_018250175.1 Alychna victa
AGAAAGGACATAGGCTACTTTTTACCGCGGGAAAATATCTCATTCCCACGGGAAACAATAGTTAATAAAATAAAATTAATAGGATAGTTAATCGGAAGAAAGCTTTGTTTCAAATTTATGGATATAAATGTTTCATCTCTTTTCTTAGGCGAACGTTCACCGAAGCGAAGCGAGGGTGGGCCACTAGTTCTTTAATGAAAGGAATGTTAAAGTTAGGAATGTTACGTTATTAACCAATTCATAATTATAGTTCCTACGGGCGTTATTGACCCCTTGTAATTAGCTTACGTCATGGTTATAAATAGCACCAGTGCCACTACAGTGTAAACAGTGCTCCCTAGCTTTATCGGGGGTTCAAAGAGGTCTATAAAGTTGGAAGATCGCGTTAAAAATAATCGATGAATTCACTCACCAAACACGTTAATCATTTAATTTCTTACACATTTTGTATGTTAATGATAGATCGCTATAAAGTATCTTTATATGACATTCGATAATGATATTTATGATCCAACGTTAAACGAGTAGACAGATAACGACCATAATCAGAATGTTGAGGTACAGTAACACTATTATTTATTATGGATTATTTTATTCACCATTATTTAGGCTGTGATGGATAATTTTGTACAGTTTATGTTACTGGGCCTCATTTCAAACTTCTTAAATTTTTTCAAACTTTTGATACTTCATCGCATTCGTGAACCTTACGAATATTGCCTTGAAAGTCTACCCAAATAAATATTGTCTGTATGTTATTTTTGCGGTTAATAAGAGCAGGTAATAAATAACATGTTATTGGTAGTATCTTACTAGTACCTAATTATATGGTACAAATCCATTTTAAGTTGGCGAAAGTTATCGTTTTAATATTTTTTTCAACTGAAAAACAGTTCTAGGAATAATTATAATCGTTGTTTTCATATCTGATGATAGATACAGATTTGATAAACTGTCCTTACTATCAACAAAAAAGTTATATAACCTAATTAGGATACTCTAAGGTTTTATCACTTTCATTGAAAGGTCACGTCAAAGAAAGTCAGTGACTATGCTTTTTTATGTTTTAAGAATGGCAAACGAGCTGGCAGTGCCACCAACCCCTATCATCCATGGACACATGTGACCAAGCTTTGGTCACAAATGCGTTGCTACCCCCGAGAACAGATGGTCGCCTCTTGTATAAGTAGCAACTCAAGCCCCCAGCCGGAACACGACTAGTAGTTTGGCGGCTGACTCAACAAGTCCGTTAATAAGACTGTTATAGAATAACAGTATATATAAGAGTGATAAGTATATGATACTATGATACTACGTAGCTCAAAGTCCGGGCGACCAGCCTTGCGAGTCCAAGGCAACATCCTGCATCCGATGAATCACCACCTTCCTTAGAGACAACAATTTTTCCTACATTCGTATACGACAAATACCACGGAGCTGGAAGTAGCCATACAACAACGAAAAAACACTACGTACATCGGGCGCATGTAGCTTACTTCCTTATTCTCCAAATAAAATCCTCAACGTCAGTTCATGTGACGAGGGTGACGACACTGACGGCGCTATAACCACTTTTAACTCGATTACTTAAAGAATTGTACTGGGGGCGTATAAAAGTTTAGACTAATAAGGCATAGACTAAAACGACGTAATAATATACACAAATAAAAAAGGTACGCGAGCTTTTGCTTCCTTTGCTCCCTTAACATGTTTTTACAGCTTAAGTGTCCAAAGGGATTACGCTCCAATGCCATTTTTTGAGTAATTAAGTATATGAAAGTGATTACAGATAAAAATCGATTTTAAAATTGCTTCGTATCAAAGTACCCAATAAAAATTCTAGCTAAGTAATTGAAAACTGTAGTACCATCCATGTTATTAATATCTTTCCGCAATTGTTCTGCCTCGGTTCTCGTACGATGCACGCTATAGTACCCGACCCGTTACAGTGAAAATTCGGCGGAATCGTTAAAAATATCAGCTAAAAGCATCGCGTCGTTACACCGACACAACTGGTGTAAACCGTAACACAATAAAATCACAATTTAATGTTACTTTATGTACCTTGTTGTTATTTACCTCGTTCGTAATACTCGCAACTCACGAGCGACGAACGAACTCTCGACAATAGGGTTGCCAGAAGCAGATTTTCGAGACATTTTACTATAGTAACGTTGTAATGTTTCGTATTTTGGCACGAAATCAAACAAGTTAAGTAACTCGTACCTACTAAGGATACGAAATCAGACGAATGGACACAGTAATACTCTATAAGTTCCGAGTTTTCTATGGAACACTCTACCTCCAATCCGCACTTGGCCAGCGTGGTGGACTATGGCCTGTACCATTCACATTGCGCGAGGAGACCGAGACCAGCAGCGGGACAGTTACTTATTGTGATGATGATGATGGTGATGTTGGAACCAAAAACGAGTAGGTGGTTGGATTCAGGAAAAATTTAGTCTAATTACTGGACACAGGTCAAGACGCCAAATTCCGGGACATTCTAGGATTTCCCGGCTGCCTGGTAACCCTACTCGGCTACTCGTGGACCAATTAAAAACAGTTTTTATTATCATTTCAAAGTGTTTATGATCGTCGGACGCGAGACCAGCCAAGCGTCACGCGCGGTGAGATCGTGCGACGTTGGCCGAAGTACCGCCTTGCTGAGTTTTCAACTGTCTGATACTGAACAAACAATGATAGCCTAGAGGTTCGATTCCCCTACGCACGTCTATCTTCATAATTTTTTTGCATATCAGAACTTATTTTAATGATCACTTATTTTAATTCTCCATTACTGGATGAAGATTAAAATTTACCGAATGAAGTTTTTACTAACCACACAATTAAGAATAATGACGGAAAACATTAATGACAAAAAAATTATACTGACAATTAATTATTTTTATGTTCATTATATCTTCAATGTTTATGATAATAGTTAGTAGGTATTAGTAGATTTCTTTGGCTTACCAAAAAACTTTATAACATCGTAGCCGCAAGAAATAATCCGTCCATCATTATTGCTAATATTATAAAAAAAACTAAACAACTTAATTGAAACATGTAATCATTGTTTGATTTGCTTGTATAAAGCAAACATATACGCAAATTTATTTTTGATACGGTACAAAAAATATGGCTTTGAAAGGTCCGACGCGACCTTAAGTGAAATATCAATGTATTATTCATTTATTATCATCATCATTAGCCATTAAAGTCCCACTACTCGGCTCGGGTCTCATTCGGATTGGCTTACTTCACACTCCTCTTATCCTTTTCTCTTTCTCTTGCTTTCTTACTAACTCATTTCCTATACAATGTTTCATAACTACACCTGCCCTACTAAATGTTTTCTTATCTTCATAACTCTAGGAGTTGGGGTAGGACCCCAAGGTTGTCTGTAAGAAATCGCTCTTTAGGGATAAGACCGCCTATTGTATTAATTTTTTTTTCTCCCTCTGTAAAACATGTACTATGGTATAAAGAGTAAAATAAATAAGTGAGTTTCTCCACCAAGGCAATAATTCCTACTCTACTGTGTATAGTTAAACAAATTTTAAATATGAATTATGTACTTTCCAATTCTATTTTATCATTTGACAAGTGTTTCAAAACTAGCAATAACATAAAATAAGTGAATTCATCATATGTATATAATACTAAACAGTATATTGGTTTTCGCAGTGTACCTTACTTAACGGAGCTTATGACGTCTCGGGGTCTGGTGCAATCGAATTATCTGAACTGTTTACGTTCCCTTTTAAATTCGAGATTCCGTTACGCAATCCTCTTTATTATTGCAATTATATTTACTCGCCAATAACTTACAATACCAGGCTGTTATTTAATATCTGTTATGGAAACATACAATGATCTCTTTTCCCTTTTTGGAATTTAGTAACGGCCATACGGACTTGAAATTTATTTTGATGTTTGTAGTTAATCGCTTCTTATATAGTAAATTATTCTTAATAAACTACAACTACTACACACAATACAAATACAATACAATACACTGCATACATATACACCAACTGAAGGGCGTACAAACAGATGGGCTAATTTAATGTGAGTGGTTAGCACCGGCTGTGGACAAGAGGGTCGCTAACACAACTCCGGCTATGAAGGGAGAACTGGGAAACATTGTACAGAAATTGATTCAACAGTTACATATTCTCAACAAAAAAGATAGCGAGAATCGTATCCAGGCGGATCTTTATGAGTCCTCTTGCATTATCGACTCAGAACCTCACATGATTAGACTTATCAGAGTCAAAGGTATCATGGACAGTAACAACTTGTAACCAAGACTAGAAAACAATCATTAATCACTCACATAGATGTCTGCTTAGGGAATTGAACTATAACCCTGGACTGGGCTAAATTTAGGGGCCATCAAACGAAACAGCACGTCCAACAATCGGACGTCTTTACGACTCTTCGCTAGACTTAAGCAATTGAAGGTGGCCGTAAAGTGGAACAAAATAACCCAAATCAATTCCACGTCTCCAATTCACCTTTGCCGTCATAAGAAACATATAATATGTTGTGCAAAATGCAGTATTTAGCGATTCCGCTCGCCACTTCTTCGAGCAAAGGCCAACCGGTCAAGTGGTGCTTTGACACGAGAAAAAAACGCTAAAGTGCGGCGCGGCGGCCGACGCCGGGTTTCGTACTCATTGTTTTACGTAAAATCTATCAGATACAAAGACATCACTGCGTGGTTTGCCTTATTTGCTCACGCTTCTACTTCAACATAATATGTACACATACGTAAATACGTAAGTTTCTTTACTTTATTTGGTACGGCATGAGCAAACAATCTGGCGGTTTAAAGTTACTTCACTGCTTAATGTTACAAATAAGATGCATTTCCGAGTCCTTAAAATCTTCCAATGGTTTCCGATAAGACCGCGGAACCCTATAAAGCATTCCTGACATACGGTATCTGGTCGCAATCGCTTGGGAATCGCGTTATCAAACGTATCCACTTTTTATCTGCGATCGGACGTCGGATACTGCAGTCTGCAGCCTGGAGGAATACCTGCGACGTCGCGTCGCCGCAGAATAATTAATGGGCATCTACAACGAAGAAGAGAGGCCTTCGAATGTGGACTAAGTCTTGTTGAAAGAAGCACAAGTCGCTGAAAAATTCGAGTCAAACTGATGATATACCGTCGTCTGAACTAGGGCAGATATCTTTGTGACAAATATACAATTGCTTTTGAGTTTTAGTCGGCTGTAAAGTCTCATTGCCTGATTTATCCAGGCCACCCGCAACACAGATAATCCGATAAAAGGAACACAAGTGTTTAAACTGTTCATATTTATCACTCATAATGTAATCTTTATCATAACTGAGTTCAGAAACGGATTAGAAGCTTGATTCTTGGACGGTAACACAGCGTACATTAGAAATGATGAGGGCGTCTAAATCATTTCCTACTGTTAGCGCAGACAGGGTACGCAGGGGGGCACAACAGAGCTTCGGAAATGAAACGCTCGCGGCAAAGCATTGTGTGTGAGTTGTGTGAGCCCATTAGCACAGAGGAAATGCTGTTGGCGAACGCGTCTTTACGTAGGCTTCTTTTGGATTTTAATGTTTTGCCTTTTTCATTCTTTGATTTGCCGCGCCACAACCAACTACGAGTAGATACCCATATAATGTGTTTTGAAACAGTTATGACACTCTGACGTAGCGACTGTGAGCCACTGGAATTGACAACATAGTCCAATGAATGGGCCCATGAAACAAAAGTTTGACTCCCAGTTTAGATTGAATTTTGTGAAAGGGAGTTGTATGTTATTTTCTATCACAAATTTGTACCGAATCAGCTTGCTAAGGTACCTCATCCAGCAGTAGAATGTTAGTGGGTTGAGGTCTTGTTTTACTCTTAAATCTTCATTTTTCTTCGTTTATTATGTACAAAACAAAACAATATATAAAGACACTTACAATGATAAAATTCTTCTAGCAGACATTTATTATTAGTTTTATATTATTGACATTGTTTTTCATATCAAAATATTCCTAGTACAAGCGTTATTATTCCTTCTAATATTCTAAATAGAGACACTAACAGCGACCATCAGAAAGCCGTACAAAAACAAAACATACCTCATTACTCATTCTGTTTACCGTCATAGCATCACCGAGTTGTTTACCCGCTACATTTTTCACATTACCATAAAGAAATAGTTAGGTACAGTAAATATTTCAATAAGTAATAAGTGATGTCAGGCTCGCGGCATGTCTAACAACGATCAGCTGTACTAACAATGTTCCTGCGTCGTGTAAGAGTTCAGAGATCCACAAATCACAAACCCATGACGATCCCAATGCTGGTCTCGCATCTCGTCTTCTCACAATGAAAGGGTTAAAGTCCAAAGTCAAATGCGGATTGAGAACTCTCAAATATGCAATTTCCTCATTGTTATTGATGTTTTTGTTTTACTAAAGCATGTGACGATACAATTCATACTACGTTTCGTAACACACACATAATTTGTAAAATTAAAGTGCATGATTGATGGCTCAACTCACAATGTGATGCACGGAAGCATTCAATTTTAACCCACCCACACATTCATTCAACTTCCGAACGCATTCTATCCTTCACTTTTTCTATTAGAACCAAACAGTAACACCTGTATGATTTGAATGAAGCCATAACACACCAAATCTCTCTTAGAAGTACAGTCATGTCTATGAAATAAATGTGATGGTTATTCAAAATAATTATAATCAATTAAGGCTTAGTCATCCTAAACCTTATATCATGCTATAATAAACACTAGTTTTGTCATGGATACACTGCTATTTATGAAATAGATTATCACAACTATGACTCACATATATTTATTTAACTGGATAACAAATGCGTGTAATTAATTCAGTAATAATTGGTCATTACCCTACAAGATAAGCCACATCATTCAGTGGCTAGATATTAATTTGATTAACTGTGGGAATTTTAAATGCAGTTAATATTTAGTAGGAAATTCCTGTTACAAAAACTCAATACTATTGTTGTCGTTAATTGGGCGACTTGGATTAAGATAAAGAATTTCTTATTTAGGCACAAATTAAAGATAACTAGGATTATTATTATGGGCTATTTAAATCTAACAAATAATTTCTATTGATTAAAAATGATCGAAATATGTTAGAAAAAATTAGGATCACCTGCTTGGTTTTTTACAGCAACAAATTGTTTGATTACACTGTTACCGATAACCTTTGGTATCAATGACCTATTACAAAACTAACCAAGACCAAAACACAAAAATGTTCACAGTTATACATATTTTGTAATACACAATTATATCTGACATTCCTATACCAAATGGTTCCAATGTAGGAAATTTTGCAATCATATTAGTAAATGCAGCATTATGTTGCATTAAGAATTATGAAATATATCAAGGTGTAGTCCAAGTAAATAGTGGCATAAAGCAAAGGCCATTTGTTTTCAAATGGTGATGTATTGTATTGTACTACACTGTCCATGGTCATTCATCACATTGTATTTTGTTATTCATTGATGTTGTCGATTGAAAGTCAAATTGGTAAGCGATAGAAAAAAAAAACATTATTGGTAGTTTGTTTACTCCCGTGACTTTGTAGAGTTGTAATTGGTATTTTCTGGCTTATAACAGCTGCTACTAATTAATGGCCCAGTACAGATTACAGGTCTCTCCGGTTCAATGTGGGTTGGTGGACAAAAGAATACAATGTCAAATAGGATTAGATGTACTCATTATAATTGAGATAGCAGCAGGAAGTCTCAACAAATTCTCAAGCTGTATAAGTAGCCCATGTTACTTTTTGTCATTCTTAAAACAAAACAAAAAAAAATCCATCTTTGAGTACTTTTATTGATCTATATTTATTATTTGCTTATTTAAATGTAAAATTATTTCATTGTGTTATCAGCTGTGAAGCCACCTGTCAATTAACAATCATAAGAAATAAGCAATGTACCTATTTCTCACATTTAATAAAGATATAAATCTACTAACTAATATACTATTACCTGAACCTGATCTAAATGGAATATAGTTAGGCCTCCTAGAGGGGAATATATAAAATAAAAGCCAAAACACATCCTGCACTAGTATTGAAAGAAATTAAAGGAGGATAGAAGTAGGAAAGAAAGTCCTGGCTCTCAAGCCACTATGTTGTCTATTTATTTAACTTGCTAGGAATTAAACCCACAACATCTTGTTCGGCAGGGTCGACTATCGACTCAGCAACAACATAAACTCAAATTTTTATCAACTCTCATCAGTATTATCCATAATGTTGACAGAACAATCATGCATGTTACTCATAATTCAAGAATTTATAAAAAGAACTTGCCCCAATAACATTCCAACTAGATTAAAAAGTTTTAAATACAACTACATATTGTATTGGTAGTTAAAAGTTCTTCTAACAATTATAAACAGTGCACATTTAACAGTCATTGCAGGGACATGTTAATAAGAGACCCAGATATATTGGCAACTATGTATCGTTTAAATGTGGGGCAGAATGCCAGTCACTACAACAAATAACAAGCGTTTACACAAACAAGATTGATATGAGACAATAAAATGTGATGGCATTCACTAAATGTAATGATTGCATAATATATTTAGATCTGTTTACTGTGGTTAATGTTAAGTTTATTATAGTACTTATTGTGTGCGATTTTGAGAATTTCTACTGGTAGCGCCATCTATTATTCATTTGGTGTACTACTACAAGATGTAACGTACTAAAAAGTTCCTTTTCTATTCGCCAGGCGGCAGCACGTGGCGGCGCCATGGAGCGCAACAGGGGGCGCTCGCGCTCAGCACGAACTGTTCGAGTTGCTTGAACGTGTACAATGTTCCCGACTAGACGACCAGAGGGCAGTGCTACCGCCTTATTTTTCTCAGGTATTTTTTTATACTTATTGATATTAATAATATTATCATTTATTATTTGTTGATAATATTTATCTGGACATAAGATATGGGTACGAATTTTAATAACGAACGTATGTCATCTGCACTCAGTTATCTTTGGACTCCTACTTATAGATTTTGAAAAAAGTATTAGACGAAAAAATCTTTTTTGAACTTAGCCGCGATACGTAGGTAGGTACGTTAGTACGTTTTAATTTGGAAATATATAAAATGATCTTAATGTCTGGAGAATAGTTGCTAAGTAAGATGCAAAGGAACGAAAATTTAAGAGATTGTGTTGAATTTCGAAATAAATAACATTATTTATTAGACGGATCAAACTCAAAGCTTTGCGGCTAGGACGATATTGCTAAGTTGTACTGTGATGAAACTATCAGGAGTGACCGTTCGTGGTTGGAGTCGGAAAAACTAATTAGTCATCCTCGGTTGCGGTCAAGTTCATTCCGGTGAGAATTTCTCAATACTTAAGTTGGAGGGTCAACACTCAACAGTTCGTTGGTAGCTGAAATAATCGGCGGAAGTGGTGCGATGAAGCGATGGAATAAAGATGGAACGACTGTGGGGTGCCAAGCGGAGCATGTCGGAGTGAAGAATTCGCTTGTCACGGTGCATCCATTGTTTTCTTTCTATGTACTCATATCTGTATGTACATTGTACACAGTGCACCTTACTTTGTACAATCGCTTAAGTGTACATAGAAATACTGGTGTAGCGTAGAAATTACTATTGTTCTAGGTTAGTGTCACTAGAGTAGACAATTTTATTTGGAAGTAAGTAGCCGATTATATTCTTGTTTTAAAATATAGAACGCTTTTGGTATATGGTATTTTTCACGGTGTACATGTTTGTCCACTTATGTTGAATGTCATGAGTGAATTCGCTTGTAACGATGAATCGTTTAGTTATAATAATGTGTAAGTAGGTAAATAACATTTTGTATAAATTCTTGTTTTTAAATTGCTTGTTATACTAGTGTGTCTCATCATCACTCATCACAACCCATAACTATCCCACTGCTAGGCTCGGGTCTCCTCTTACAATGTGAGGGGTACAGGCCATAGTCCACCACGAGGGCCAAGTGCGGATTGGCAGACTTCACAACACCTTTGAGAACTTTATGGAGAACTCTCAGGTGTGCAGTTTTCCTCACGATGTTTAGATATAATAGATGTGTAGTATACATATATATAGATGTAAGATAGAAGCTCTTACTCTTTAGGAAACCAACTAAATACTTCATCGAAACAAGATTGCATAGGAACCTGACTAATGTAAAGTTTCTAGCACGTAACAATACACTGGTTAAAAATATACTAAATCAATAGACAGTGGTACTCAGACGTGGCGCGGGGCGCGGGGGACGCGGGATCGTCGGCCGCGACCCTGCCGAGCTCGCAGTTTGCACCCCAGCCAGCGTAAGCTCGCCATACTCCACCATCAGCCGTTTTGCTGCTTTATGCTTACGGCGACCTCATCATCAATAACAAACAGTCTATTTGTAAACAATATAGTATTCTAGTGTAAGTTCCGACTATTTTCGACCGGCAAAATAATGTGTAATCTTCGAGCTTCCGCTTCCAATGTATCTACGTTTGCTCAAATACTTACCTTTTCTTTTCAATGAGGAATCTTTTTTAAGATACTTAGCGGACATTGGGTTATGTGGGATTTTTACTCAATAAACCCACTCCCATGTCCATCCGACTCATACAAGTAGGATCCAAGATCTCCAAAAACGCCGGTAGCCCGGATAGGTACATTCCTACAATAATGAAACTTATATACTAAAACAATATATACGTAGATACGATTATGGTGATGCGTTTAGTTCCAACACCAATTACCTACTACGTAATGGTCAATCAACACACCCGTCTTCTTAGGATTCTGTCATTCCTGAACTGAATATCAGTTCGAAATGTAGGTACATATTGATGACCTACTGAAGTGGACGGACTGAATTATAGTGGGATACGTTCTTTAAATCCACATAAGCTGACAAAGCGTCGGTGGTGCCATTAACTATTGATATTAGTTATGTTTATGGTAGCATCGAATAATATCACAAGACATTTGCTCGTTAGGTACGCTATTGAGCTCTTGACATAAAGAGTCCCCTTATGGCAGGTAAATGCAACACTATATTACATTACATT
>DWNI01000194.1:0-11114 GCA_018250175.1 Alychna victa
CTTTGTTGAGTCATAGACGTTCATTGCTAATTACTTTGTCGTTGCTCAAAGTTACTGCTTACAAATATATTATTATAAGTACTACGCAAGTTTTGAAAGAAATACAATTCTTACATTGGCAAATATTACCATGAATGAATTATAAACTATATAAATGACTACAATCAATGGATCTTTTTTTAGGTTGAATTACATCTCCTAGAATGAATCATAGCTGAAATTCGATTTATAAATGTCAGTGTTGGTTTTAAATATAAAATTATTATTACAGATCTGAAATAGTTTTAATGCTTTTCATTTATTTAAAGGTATTATTAATAAGGCTATATAGGATGTTTCTTTAAGTAGAGATGTACTTGCCGATATTTTGACAAACAGAATGTTGATTAGTTTAACTAGCTTTAATTTGAATTTAAGAGTACGGGTATTTGTAAAACATAAAATAATCTACGCAATAATTACTCGACATTTTCGATTTATTAATAAACTAGCGACCAACCCTGGGTTCTCACGGTTAATTAAGATTAATAAAACATTTAAAAATTAAATAGTGCCTGTCCCTCGGATAACGTAGCATTACGCTGGTCAAAGAATTTTTGAAATCTCTTGAGTCGTTTATAAGATTAGCTCCTACACACAAACATACAAACATCTCTTTATATTAGTATAGATTTATATATGGTATTTTATGTTGTCTTCAGTAGTAAATAAATATGGCGTCGTAGTGGTCACAGACAATATATTATTATTATCGTGTGGTACGTGTAATATAATGTCGTAGTTACCAAGCAAACCCTGGTGTTGTGATGTAAGCGCCATACAGTTAACCTCCACCGGTATTTATTTACAACTATGGATAAAATTAAAACTTGCAATATATTTTATGTATAGATTCAACGAAGTACATATAGGTATATAAGGAGGGTTCACGGGCTATTGGTATTAAGCGACAACTTTTACGATGTTTTGTTTAATATATATTTGGCATCGATTTTTCTGCGTTGTTTGAGCTCGGTTTCGTGTAAAGTTAAAAATAAAATCGTTTAATACACGCCCGTGAACCCTCGACATAATATTCAGTATGCAGAAGTTTTTCGATAACTTCGGGCGATGAAAGAAATTCAGAACATAGACAACATTATAAGGGGAGAAAAGAAAAAATATTATCTAATTCCTTCATTACGTTATGTTAAAAATGCCTGTGTAGGTATTTTTATGAATATGTGTATCGTAAATTTTACTTATGAGAACTGGAATGTAAGAAAGTTTTTTGGATTTTGTAATATGAGTTAAGTTGAAGGGAGTGAGGTACCGTGACGCGCAGGATTTGATAACGGATACCGGGGCATGTGAAACTAAATGAATGCCTGCAAAAGAATCTAGAATAGGTAATACATACAAAGAAGTACTCCTAGTCAATCAGCACGCAGCGTAAACGTACTTGCGATTGTTATTATACTTACCTACATGTTTTTTATGTATAAGACAAGAATTTGGATAAAAACCTAATGAGCCAGCGCTGCAGTCAGTCAGCGCTTATTGTTTCCAATGATATTTTGCCAACTTTACTACATTTCCAATGCTTTATATCAATATCATGGTCTATGCGACCTGCCAACGTTTTCTCTTCGGGCACTCCACTCTGTTAGTTACTGCCAGATCCTCCAGATGGCGTACCAGTCGAAATATCAAGACTACAAATTATTACAGTTACTTTTAATAACATTCATAGTATATAATGACAACTGAATATTAACGTATCAGTGGGGAGTAAAGCTGTTTTCTGATTGGATAAAATAGGAGAAAGAATTCGAAGGTCATACATATTTTTCATTCAGCATGTAAATATTTTTAGACGCTTCCAGTGTTTCAAATAACGGATACCGATATATTGACGTTTTGCAAAGACAGCACAAGGTCAAACCTCAGTGTAGAGGTCATGGCCGCGCAATATTACCAATGTCAATTGAGTTATTCGCTTTTATGTCGATGTTTATTTACTTAGCCTGGTTAGCTGAAGCGTGTACTAGTTTCTTAAGGCCACTTTAGTCTTTTATTGACGCGGAAGTAAGATTCGAGGGTATAGTGTATTTTGAACGAACCTAGTGAATTGCAAACATAGAACACATGGCTAGCTGGATAGCTAGGCGGAATAATCAAATTTCGATACGAGTATGTGCCGGCAATAAACGATTATTTTCGGTAAATTTTTAATGGAACTTTAATTTTACCTATTGAATAAGTATAAGTCATAATGTGACATAATAATGGATAGAAAGACAATAAGTTCGTTTGATTTTTTTTTAAACTTTACCTATTACAATTATTTGAAAAGTTCCCGCCTCTTTTTTCTCCGAAACACAAGATGGCCGAATTTCAAAAAACGCTTAAAGAAATTCATGGACTTTATTTACCTACTTAATATTACTAAAAACAATAGCTAAACTAAGCATTAATGTTACAATCCCCCCCCTCCCCACTACTATGTCATTATAAAACGCAATCCTTTGCAAATTAACGTGTCTTTGTCGCTAATATCCAGCGACTCCAATATCTTTGCATCCTGCGCATACCCAGTGACATAACTATAGGTTGGCTGGACTGGGAAATGCCACGGACCCCTGACGAGGCCCCCAACCCGAGATACTGCGAGCTCAAAAATGACCAAACATTTTTAACATCATCACCATTGACCTGCCCTTATACCACATGCAATGAATTTGCCACGGGTCTCAATGCTATGGTTACGCCACTGCGGCGCACCTATCTGATACTACGGCATAGTAATGAGACAGGAATACTACCGCTTACAATTACACCCTTAGCGTAAGGTTTAAGATCGACCTACATTGCTAGTAAATAATACAGCGCTTGATAAATAGCTTAACGTTCGAGTTCAATGACCTCCAATAAATCTTGTTTCAAAGAGCTTTTAAACTTGTTCAAACATTCAACAACTCTTCGATTGGGTAATTGTGATAAATTCAATAGCTAATCAAATATTCTATTGCCGTTTATTCGGCCGCAGTTCACAACAAAACATTTTATTGGCAAACGTTCAAATATTGTAAGTTAACAATACAAAGCTCTTAGCGTGTTTACAAAGAAAATACTTTTATTAAGCTCGCTTAGGATGTTTTGAATTTGCTTTTGTTACACATTTTTATCGGTTTGCTAGTTATCAGAAATCTCTTCGCTTCGAAAAACATTTTTCTCAGGCATTTGATAAATTTCATGTTTGCTGTATTATTTCTATCATAGGTAAATATTCTGAGTTTTATGAATTGGAATAAAATTATAATTTTTCAATGATAATGATGAAGTAAAACAATATTAAGTGAATAACTTCACTCTTTAAAAAACCGACTTCAAATCAGTAACGTTGACATCATTTTAAGAGTTTTCTGATGTATCTCCGAAGTCCAGGGCTCAACAATAATGAAATTTATATGGAACCATACGGAAAACACCAGCTTTCAAATAAAAAAAGAATCATCAAAATCGGTTCACCCAATCATAAATTCTGAGGAAACAAACATTAAAAAAAAACAATCAAATTGAGAACCTCCTCCTTCTTTTGAAGTCGGTTAATAAGTGTATAATCAAACTACCTACATGATCAATGAAATGAATTTCAATTTGAAATTATTTTAAATGACTATAAATAGTGCTTACAACATAATTAGCTAAACAAAATCTACATTGCTGCAAAATAATCCCTAGACACTTCCATCCATCTGCTTCTAGGATATTGTCCTAAACATTGACACATAATTAATTTAAAAAGTTGTAATGTCATAAACTAAATATATGAATAGATATGTATGATTGCTGTTTCCGTTCGATTATAATGTTGGTGTCTTCAAGTCGAAAGTGAATAGGCTTCTACTAAATTAGTGCGCTCACCATCTTAGACATCAACGCCACTTACCATCAGGTGGACTTGTTGTCAAGCACTAACTTATTTCAAATGAAAAAAATAAAAATAATTCCTGTAACAGATAGACGACCAAAAGTTTACCACGACCTCCAATAGAAATACGGTTTAGTCTTGTCTGTCAAAAAGGTGAGAAAGAAGCCTAACATATAAGAAGGGAAATGAATATTCTTAATAATATTATTGTTTTGGCTCAACCCACACAGCAAATGATAGTAGCCCTAAGACTGAAGCTGGAACTTGTAGCACTAAATATATATTACTTAGGTTTCCAAGACAGCTTATGTCGAAAAACGCCGGGACATTTTCTAATTTATTTGTCCCGCCCCAGATCTTTCCAGTAAAGAGATATTGCACATTGGAACTATCAGTCAGACTGAGAAACTATTTTTATTGTAATAACTGACAAACGAGCAGATGAGCCATTTGATGGTATGTGATCAGCGACGCTCATGCACGTCAGTGACGAATTCAAATTTAAAATAATTTATAGGTACGGAACATTGGCTCTCAAGCCCTCAGTCGGAAAACGCGGAGTCCTTTAACAATTGTCTTAACCATGATCATAGCTATTCAACTATAGCGTTGATCAGTATTGAAGTAATTATTCATTTCCCCCTTTTGCGACAGCGACACTTAAAAATGTCGCACAGCAACGCTAGTAGTATAAAAGTTCACACGAATGACATTATGCGACTCAAATGTACGACGTAGGACGTGAGGAAATACCTACCATTATTGTCATCGACTGTCACCAAAGCTATTATCTACTTATACTTCAAAAGAAGCAAAGTAAAGTCTCCCCCCCTTCCATTTAATGCTCACATAATATTTGAATGGCCCTATTATCGAAATCGCTTCATAAAATGTAAATTTATTAACGAAAGCTCGTAAATGTCCACTTAATTATGATTAGCATTAAATTTATTACCTGAGTTGATTGAGTTTATGAAACTTGCTTTAAATCTCTTTGAGTCGTAAATCTCAATTTGGTTTTATTTGCAAAGACGTGAATTTACATTCAAGCTTGGTCGCAATCCGTCTAAACTTAATGATCAATAGATTTATGTTACGAGATATATTAGTTGGCTCCAGGGGTGATTTTGGACAACGCGATTGCTGTCTTGCATGAGTCAATATCATACTAAAGTCGCACTGTAAAATGCCTTGTAAAAAATATATTTTTTAAAAGAGTACTGGAGGTTTTTTCTTCCCGTTTGTTTTTCTCTCGGCCGACCCTAGCTTACTTAGGCTATGTATGTATTTGTGTTTTTATAAAGCCGATAATAATGTATTGTCTATCGAGACAACTATTATTTTAGGTTCATATTATAAATGGTATTTTACTTTTGAAATGTAATTTTAGTTGTTAAGATTTGCCTGTCGTTAAGTGAGCTGTTTGTAAGAAGAAATAAATAATTAGACTTAACTTTGACTTTAATGTAGTCAAAGGCATAACGTATGAGATCGTCCCAATATTTACTATGTATTTGGTTAATAACATAGGCATACCTCTAGTACTCGTATACTTATTACTTAGACTAGTATATATTGTTAAGTTACATAATTACTTGAGCAACCATTGTTATAAGATTTTGACACAAGTAATTACTTTAACTTAACTATGGATATGAGTGTTAGTGAGTTAATGCGTGACTATAGTTTCTCCAGATAGTAAGGGGAAATGTAATCCGATGAAAACGCAATACTTAACGTAGAACTTATTGATTGTTATAGTCGCCCAACATTATAACCGGAATGGAAGTCGGAAAGGAATTTCAATCCTTCTCCGTAGACGAATAGACGAGGCAAAGCACTTTCTCCGCATCTGGAGGGATGTTAACAACAAAAAGATTGAAATTATGTACATGGGTCAGAACTCCATTTTGGCACCTCGCGTTGGACAGGGAAGGTGTAAAGCCACCTTAAATCAGCTGACGGCACGTTAAACGATTTTAAATCCATTGTATACTTATTTAGTCGAAATAAGGTATATATTTCAATGTTTGGAAACTGCTCGGAGCATCGCAACGGTTTTCTTGTCAGACTCCAAGCATTCAAATATATAACTTACTAGCGGCCCGGTACGTGCTTCGCTACGTATAAATAGAAACTAGAAACATAAGAACTCAAAAACCACGAACTCAAAATCCACGAACTCGAAAACAACGTACTCAAAAAACGTCAGCACTCAAATAACACGTACTCAAAGTAAAAACGTACTCGAAACATCCACCGTCTGACATCGAATGCGACAGCCTATCTATAAGAGATTCGAATACCTGTTTATCAAAAGGTTCTATATGGATTCTTGCCAAAAACAATGTTTAATATTGAAAATTCCCACACGTCCTGTCTACGTGTATCTCGCTTAAGCATGCTAAGTAAATCACGTTTTCAAATATGTAACAATTTATTGTTCGGCTCCAATTTGCAACAATTCAATTACATCTGAAAAAAACTTGAACACGGGACCTGAATTCGATATTTAATTCTTGGCCTTATTTGGGCGGCTAGAATGATCCCAATCACTTGCAGGCCAGGGTGTCAGAGGTAACAGAAGCCGGCTTGTTGGTGGTAGGGCTTCGTGTAAGGTTTCTATTATCAAAAGTAAGGCTTTAATATTACTATAGGCTCTTTAATTAATTTTTAAACATGAAAAGATATATATTTGCATAACAGCGAATGAACATAAATAAAAACATGAACATAAATAAAATTATTGTCTATTGTTGAATTATTACAATTAATTTTAATGTTACTATTATTATTTTAATTATTTCGATAACAAAACAATCTGTAATCATCTAATGTACTTTAGGCGATTTTAAGTATTATTACTATTAGTATTAAGTATCATGTTCCAATATTACTTAAAGAATGGGATTGGAACGTAATCCCTTTGGACTAAGGCAGCAAAACGGCATGTAAAGGTAGCAAAAAAAGGAACAGCTCGCGTACCGTTTTTATTTATGTATATTATTATGTCGTGTTAGTCTACATTTGATTCTATACCTTACTAGTCTAAACTTTTAGACGCTCCCTGTCTCATTCTCTAAGGATTCAAGTTATAGGTGTAGTTTTAATCTTTGGTACGTATATCATTCTTACATTTAAGGTGATATTATAACATTGCAAGCCTTAATTCACGCGCCCTGTGTACTAATTATTATCTTTCCGTGAATCCTGTTTGGTTAGCTATTCAACGCTAGCTTGCGTCAACCGCCAAACAACTCGTGTGGCTGGATGCTTGAGAGACATATTTGTTTCAACACCTGGCCTACGTATGGCACAATGGTTACCATGCCGGGCTGCCGTTCAAAGGGTCAAATTCAAATTCAATTCAAATTATTTATTTCGTCTTAGGAACAAACAGCTCACTTAACTGTCCTGGGTTCGATTCGCAGCGAGGCAGAAATTTGAATGATGAATTTTAGTTTCTGTTCTCGGTCTGGGTGTGTGTTCTTGTCTTTGTGAGTTGTCCATGGCACCCACGGCACAGGGAATCCTACTGTGGGGCTATGAGTGTGTAGCGTTATTTATTTATTTACGTATTAATGCCTGCTTTGTTGCTAATGACAATCACCCATCTCGTAGTCAACATAATTTTATATCTTAAAAAACTGGTTTCAATCCGTATACGTTGCCGACAACAAGTTGAAGACATAATTTTAAGAGTTGTCTGATGTATCTCCGAAATCTAGAGTCTATCAACAATGAAATGTATATGGGACCACACGGAAAGCACCAGCTTTCAAGTAAAAAAAAAACATCAAAATCGGTTCACCCAGTCAAAAGTTCTAAGGTAACAAACATTAACAAAATACAGTCGAATGGAGAACCTCCTCCTTTTTTGAAGTCAGTTAAAAATATGTATACGCTACGTATTCCATTATCACTTGCTGCAAGTTAACTTGTGGAAGTTCAACACGCGAGGCAAGTTGGGAGAGCTAGTTAGCAAACAAATAGCAAGTGTATAATGTAGACGGCTTCCATTTTATTGCATGTACGACGCAGGATTCCGTTCCAATTTCAAAGGTACGTAATGTATGCATTGCTTTCGAACGTATCATTCGAAAGATTCTATTCTTGAATCACTAAAATATTTTTAAATTTAACTCGAATTTATTGTTGTTGTTTTGTGCCAGTGTTTTATGAGAACTGTTAATTGTTTATTATAAAGTTAGCTACTTGCTTGCTTCGGAGATCACATTATATTATTCATCCGGTTAGGCCGTTTTTAATAACCTATCTATCAACAATCTTGGTACGTTAGTTACCAAAGTACACTAAAAATTTACCGTATTTTGACCGTTGCTAAGCAACTTATTACTCGTTTATTAATACATGAACTTCTTAATTTTTTCAAGATCAAGAAACACTTACCGAATCCACTCTATCCGTCTAATTGGAATATCCTCCATAGCTTTTAATGCACACGCAAACTGAGACTTAAGCCCAGCAGTGGAACACGTTTCAGAAATATAAACCAACCTTTTAGAAAAGTAAATTATTATTACATTATTAACACATGAAAGTTGGGCTTAAATAGAATCCGCATGGTACGAGCTCTGCCGCATAGAGCAACACAAACTCGGTTTAATCTAGCATGTGTAATTTTCAAATCCTATTCAATGCTAGTCCAAATCTTTCCGAAATGTATGACGTCACCAACGCTGTCGTCATCAAAGGCGCTGTTCGATTCAATGCAACTTTGTTTCCTGTTCCTTTGAAATATGTTCCTACGGTTGCAGTATCGACGATAAGCGATAACTAATTTACTCGTTTATCATTGCGGATTCAAAATATTTTAATGAGGTTCTATAGCAAAATACTTGTTTGTGTGTTTAAATACATAACCAGATATTACATTTTATTATTAATTACATTCTTACAAAATAACTTGCTCACTAACGTGAGCGGAACTGGCTGCGAATGTCTATTTTCTAGCATCCATGTCGTTAATCATAGACAAGATAAGCTAGCAGATGGTAAGTGGTCTATCAGTGTAAACTTCTTTAACACCAAAATTAACTATTAATTACCTATTATTAAATACTGTTGAAAAATATCATCTTCTCTTTCAAATTGCTACGCCTAACACGGCACTTGTGTTTAATGTTATTGTTAGGCAGTAAAAAAAATAATAAAAAAAAAAGAAAAAAAAGGATCAGTGACGTATTACCGATCTAAAATATGATGATGTGTTATGAGGTTATGATAACCTGCTTCAATAAATATGAACCTCTTACTAGTTACCAACGAAACAGTTGCAAACTATCTCTCTTCTAGTCCAGATTCTTCTTCTAATTGAGTCGTAAAAAGATCTTATATCGTTGCATAGCTTCTCGCCTGTAGTGAAACAGGTGTCTAATAAACTGATTTTTCAACTGTCATAAAGCCGACAAAGCTACCCGGTAGCAAGTTTGTATTAAATTTTATCAGCAAATACCTTAGTTATACAGTGCGACATCGCTGTAGGGTGACAATAAGTTTGAACATACTAAGAAAAATATAAAAAAAAATACGAGTGTGCGTTAGACCACAGGATTGAAATAAAACATAAATATTTCATGCACTGTCTATTAGAGGAAAAGAGAAAGAAAATATGCGCGCGCAGTGCTCTTTCTTGCACCTACAGTGTGAAATAAACAATAGGCCTGCATTTTGTCTTAGATATACGAAACGTAACTGGCTATGAGAGAAAGAAAGAAGGAAAATGTATGCTCGCACCTCTCTCTCTTGCCCCTACAGTAATATACGAAACGTAACTCTCTCTCTCTTTCTATCTTCACTAACTCATATCTCCCTCTCAACTACCGTTCGCTTCGCTCGATCACACTTTTCGTAACGCTCTCGTCACGCATTCACCAGCTTACTCCCCAAGTCAAACGTGCGTAAGAATTTACTTCAAAAAATGTCATGTGTCATTGACTGGCATCAACATTTTGTAATTTATGTGATAACGAGTCTTCGCTTCCTCAGCCGGCAAAGCCTCGGAAACGACTTAAATGTTACAAAGGACAGGGTGAAAGTATAAAGGTTCCTCGTTAATTACAGACCCCCAATAAAGGTCGGTATAGTGGATGTATAAACTCACCCAGTTACATACATTAATGAAGAAACAGGTCAAAATTGATGGTTTACCACTATTGACATAGTTTCGAGTAACTCAACAGTGTTGACTTAGCCTCGTGACGCAACAATAAAAGAATGTTCACAAAACGTTCGTGATTCGTTATTTGTCCACATATCCGATGTAGATAAATTTGTTGCAACCTACCGTGTAAAGGCGTGTTCATACGGCGCGTTGCGTCATCGCTGCGTCAACGTAGCGATGCCGCTGCATCGTTTTCCTCAAATATCATGGGATGGCACACGTCGCGATGTTTCGACTTAAGGCACGTACGGCGGACTGCAGTCCTCAAGACAAGGTGGTTAAAATTAACGCGTTAAGACTTCATAATAACAACACAGCGCTGACCAGTGTCCGTGTGGAAGGGAATGCGTAAAAACATCTGTTGGGACGACGCACCGCTGTCGCAACGAGTTGTGTGGACGCGCCCTAACATTCAGTAATTAAAGTGCAATTCAAATTGTATCAACGCCGTTCTCATTGTCGCCCGCAGATAGGAATCTCTTCTACATACCTCATTCTATTATCAACTTTATTACTTTAGCGTAAGGTTGGTTTTTTGATTAAACTTATTAATGTAAATTACACTATTTATACTAAGAATTTATTGTGAAGTCTGTTTAAGTTAGCAAGGAGTTAATTAGAAACGATAAGTGGTTTATTTATAAATATTGTAGTATGAGCCAGGTTATCCTACGAGTAGTTATGTTATTCGGGGTTTAATTGTGCTTCCCAAAATAACATTCAGCTAATAGAACAAAAACAATGAAACTACAACTGATTCGTTCGCCTCAACTACCAGGTAGGTAACACGAAAACAATAAACAATGAACACATCATTCGAGCCTTCATCGTAACCTGATAATTACATATTATATAATTGGAGCAAATGGTGCCCGCTCCCAGGAGCACAGGCAGCGGGCCTCCGATGAAGTCAGGAGGCTCAGGACTAAGGAGCACTATACCCAGTAGTGGATTTCGAAAGACTGATGATGATGCTGATAATGATGCGGACAATAATGATGAATGTTATTATGACTT
>DWNI01000195.1:0-11112 GCA_018250175.1 Alychna victa
TTCGCAATCCATCATTACGTGCGGGTGAACGAAGACAGCCCTATAATTTCCCCGCTCCCCGCAGCGATCTCCCGTCCCTCTCGCACCTAGCCGCTTAAGCTTTATTAAAAGAAGATGTTTCTACAAAATGAGTTTCGTCGAAAAAACAAGCGCTTGGCGCGTTTTACATTAGTACTGTTTGGTTGAAATTAAGTACATTTTTCGTTTCGGATTTACATGGAGATATAATTTAGTGACATAAACATGCTGGCTGTATAAAGGTAATGCCTTTACCGGCGTAGCGAAATAATATGGCTTTAGAAACTGATAACTACTGTCTAGCGGTATGCTGTGAATAAATTTACTTTATCACACAAGTCACGTGTTTTAAGACGCGAGGTACAATATTATTATAATTGATACATTAACTACAATTTTAAATTATATCGATTATCACACATCGGTTATCTAATAATTACATTTTTTCTATAATAATTAAAGTCCATTTACTCGTAAGATAACATCGGGTAACATCAGCGGCAAACGGCAACTTATAATTCCGTCTATGCGATTACTATTTCACAATTCTAGTCATACCTAAATGGCTGGCAGTATTAGAATAATCGATTGATGCCAGAATCGATATAAACTCGATACTTGTATATAAGTGGGCAGGTGTAATTCCGAACAAAACAAGTTTGAAATACGTTTATATCTTAAATATAGAGATGCATTTTTGTAGTCTGTCTGTCTATAAATGAATTGCTCGCCGACATATTATTACCTATTTAAAGGCTAATAAAATATGTCATGAGACTCTTGGTTGAAACAAACTTTCTTTTGCTATGTTATTACGTATTATAAAATAACTTTTATACCATTTATAGATTTAGTACAAACGATTCGATTAGTTAACAACAATATGTATAAAGTGACAGATTTGTATACAATAAATACTATGAGACCGAAAGCCCGGAATCCCTTTATAAAAAAAAAGTAATTTTATAAAAAAAAAACGGCAAATGACTCAGCCAGTGTCTCATACCTTATTAAATAGCTCCTAATAAGATCCATATTTATTTGTAGGTATAATTACAACCCATCTCACATTTAAGTTATGGTAAAACAAAAGCATAATAATATAGTAACCACAAAGACAATTAAACCAAAACAAAAAAATAACTGTCTTTAAAAAAAACGCGTTGTACCCAATAATTAATAAAAAGAATTAAACGAATATTAAAAAAAAATCCCAATTTAACACGCTTGCCAACTAAAACGTTCCACTATAGTTTCATACTTATAGAACCAGCCAATGACCTTAGCATAACTTTTCGACCGACTGAATAAAGCCTAGCTTACTGACGATAAAAATGTTTCTCAGCCTATCCACAGACAATCAACGACTTTAACACCTCGCAGCAAGGCCCAATCTCCATCGACGACGGTAATGAATAGTTTTGCATTAAACTTGATTCGCGCGTAATAACCAATCATATTATCCGATAAAGGAATAATTCGATTTAGTTCGCTTCGAAAAATATCTCGATAATATTCGCTTTTAATGGCCGCAACAGTAATTTCAAGGGATATATGAAGCGAAAAGTTCTGAAATTAATTATTTTTCTTTTTATTTATTACACTAGCCGAGCTGGCACACGTTGTTCTGCAATTTAATGTAGGTATCTCTAATTATTTGGCTGATACCTTGGAGAAGTTCAATACTAGCGCCACTAGATCCAATTGTCAATTTAAGCTTTAGAACCCTTTCACATAGACACAGAATCATCAAAATTGGTCCAGCCGTTTAAAAGACGTTTAACGACTAATACACGTACAAAAGAATAATAAAATGTAAAGATACAAAAACATATTCTTTAAAAAAAAAGACCTTTGTTATATTATAAATTCTTTAAATCATTCGTACCTTTGTTTTTAAACGAAAAATCAATTAAACCCCCAAAATTAATGATTATTATAAACAATACATATTATTATAAAAAAGACATTGTTATTATTTCAACATGGCCGGGCAGCCGACCGACCTTGCGATTTGGTCGTCTCTTCATTTTAATAGCCATAGCGGCATGTTTTTCTTTAATTGGAAATTTAATTTGCATTAATTTGCAATATTTCATACTACAGTCAGAATAAAAAGTATGTGGATGGAAGTGATAAAAATTAAAATGTTATGTAAGTATATCCGAACTACAACAGACCGTAATTATAGCTGTAACGTAAAAAAGGACACCGAGGTTTGTGCGTTGACTTTGTCTTTGGCGGATTTTTTTCGAGAACAGCAAACAAATGAGCAAACGCGTTATGAGAAGATCGTCGTCCATAGACATCAGTAAAACCAAAGAAAAAATCAATTATTTGTGGCCAGGGTAGCACGCAGGAAAGACAATATTGGTGGTAAATATATATTTGTAGCAGAGCGTGGTTACAAGCACATATACGGTTGCAAAGGGCACGTAGATTAATAGATCACATGTATAATCATTATAAATACACAGAGTATAATACTTTTATTGCTATCAAATCACAGACTATTTAACCCAATACTATTTGATTTAAAAATAACAATACACAGATAAAATACAAAATAGCTTATGACAGATTAATTTAAAAATTTACAACATAAAACGGCTGAGCGGCCGGCTTACTAGACACTAGACGAACAACTTTTTAAAGATGGCTGCCGCTTCCCGCCCGCGCCGCTGAGATGCTGACAGTTGGACAAGGGTTGCCAGGTTGCCACGTGCTAAGCTATGCAGGTTTTAATACGTTGAAACTATATTTTTTTCTTAACTTACTTCACTATGACGTGTTTTATGACAACCTTTAACATAACATACTTTTTGAGTTAGATAGTTTACGAAATACAAGAACAATTGGACGCAAAAGGTTACAAAAGTCATAAATTTATACCATTTTGTATTATATCTTTATCTGCAATATATAAAAATACACTTTTATAATATTATACAATTTTTCCACTCCTAGATCTGCTGTGCGAGATTTCTTTAAGAAATAAGTAGTACCTATGTACATAATTTCTTTAATTGTCACTGGTAACACCACGTGTGCATAAACGATAAATAAAATTGTAAATGTCTACCATTTACCGAATACGAATTACTAAAATAGGCAATGAACAAAACCATAAACAACAAAAGAAAAAAGCATTGTATACGAACTATAATTTACACTTTTCTTTACAAAAACCATATAAATGACGCTATTAAACCCTCATTACCGTTCACAATTTAGAGCTGAATTGAAAGTTATCGCTGAAATTAATTTACTTTACGGTTCCGCTTTATAAAATACCTGTACGATTCTTGTTCACTGCAAAAGGGATAATACTCATTGGAAATGAACATAAAAGTATTTAATGATTATCGTAAAGATAAACTATATGTAAACACTCTAATCATGTCATAAAATTTCAATAAAGGACATACTGATCTATTGGAACGAGTTGTGCGGCTTAGTTGGCAAAAAGCGAGTGCGCTCAGATGTGGGAATGCATCAGGTAATGCAATCTTTTTACCGGTCACAATTTCCTTCTACTCTCAAATGTAGTCGACGTCTCACAGAAATAACTCGGCCATAGACGCCACCCTATAAGCTAGTGCTGCCAGCACAGATAAAACCGATGGTACGACGGTTCGTGATCACTCGAATAGCAACATTTTGAATTTTAAATCGACTTTTTTTAAAACGTCCGATACATCGCTTTTGCATCTCAAACAGGAGTTATTTGAAACCCTCTGAGTTTAACTTCATTATCCTACACTTTATTTTGAACATAGTTGCAGTAATCATTTATAAGATTGAACTAGTTGCTTTCACACTTTAACATCTTTCATATTAGAATGTGTTCGTTTAAAGATCATGTATAAAGAAACGATTTAATTTTAAATTATTTCATCGGTATATATCAAAATAAAAATACAAAATTTAAGCAACAAAAGGTAATTTCAAAGTAATTCAAAGCTACTTGCTTTACGACAGACGTTGAGATAAAACATTTATACCGAGACTATTTAAAATTGTGTCAAGAAATATTTTTAATGAGGGAGCGGATAGCTCGGGAGCTGCAGGTTATCTATTTACGTGACTCCAGCCCCTCCTGGAGCCTCGAGAGGATGAAGCGAGGCTAATTAATTTTGCACATGGCAAAGACGTACACGTGGCTCAACAACCGAGAGCTTATTTACTATTTACTCATATTTTATCATCCTGTATTCAGTTATTTTATGTTAAAATCATTTTTTTTGTGTTTCATTATACCCGCTCTGCCATTGATACTCGACCGTAACTCTTTATGTCAAATGGTTACTTTACATTGACTTTTTTAAATGTTTTATTTTTTCTTCACGTATTATACATAGATTCTGGATGTATTTGGGCGGCATAGAATACTGACCGGAGGCATGTTGGGTAACTATTAATATTATTATCTTTCCGTGTAGCTCGTCCTGCTAGTTACCACCTTTTCTATCTACTCGGACGGCAACGCATCGGTGATGCGATAAATGTTGCCGATGTGCATGGACGACGCTGACCTCGTATGTTTTCTGTGTGTATAAAGAAACAATAGCATGCGAGTAAAAAGGTCTGTTACTTGTTTGATATATCGGGATAGCGCTGCGGGCAGACGGGGGCGAAGGCATCCGCTAGTTTGGTGCCCGGCCAGGGCTGCAGCGGGGGCGGAGCGCCCAAGCGCGCCGGGTGGGACGCGTACGGCACCCCACGGAACACCTCCACGGGCTCCAGCCGACGGGACGCCGGCTCGATTATGATGCCGCGAATTGCTCCTGATGGACAGAGGATTTTAGTGAACTTTTTCATCATTAACATCACAACTGACACCTATCCTACCACCAGTGTGTAGCGTTCCCACTTACGTTGCACGTTTTAACGATGCGATAAGTAAATACTTGCTCTTGTGAAGTCGGCGTCGCCGCGTCGGAGGAAAATAACCTACCTCGCAGGATAGCTACTACCTTGTTAAAATGTACTTCAGCACCTACAAGTTAGCAGAACTACATCAGATAGACGCAACACATCAGAAACTTTGACACCATAATTATAGAGGTTAATTTCTGGAGGTTTCTTGATAACGCCAGACGTGTTTTCTTTAAAAACTTTGTTTACTTCATTTAGTGGAAACATCGATTCAATAGCTCATACATTACATCTCATACAGTTATTATCCCTAATAAATCATTTTCATCGGTCATAAAGAATGAGGCTAAAGTTCACTCGAGTTCGTCATTCTCCGATACTTAATGTTAAAGTTCAACTTATTCTTTCTTTGCGAACAATGAATTTTACAGCTGTCGTATTAAGTGTTCTTGTCTCCGGCTATTGACACACTTTTATATCTGAAAAGCACATTTATGTTTGCTCTGCAGAGATGGTGCTGCTGACCCCGTTGCTGTCTCTTTGCAAATGTATTAAGGACCGAGTATTCAGTATCGACTGTCTTCTGCTTTTCGTCACCTTGCTTTGTCATGTGGTACTCGTATACGAGTAATCTGACTTTATATTGTAAGTTGCGGAAACAAATTATGTGACTGGTGCGCGATGTATTCTTATCACAACACTTCTCTGTCCGCTGTTTCCATGTGTATTGTGTACATAAATGTTTTATTTTATAATGTGGAGTCTCCGAGTAGGATTCTGGTTTTGGCAGACATTTCCATCTCGGCTACTTTTCCATATAAGTATCAACTTGCAAGGTGCATCCGTCGTACGACGCGGCGACGGATCAAGAATTTTAGAATTTGTATATCACGTTGCTTCATCGGACACCTAATTGACCGAGCTATCTCCGGTCACTTACTCGTATTCCGTAATTCAAATGTCATCGGTTAGGTACAAGTAAGTAAGTATTTAGACTGACAGACTGTCCACAATGCGATTAAAATAACCAGTCTCGTTGCCTCCGACTCCGACGTCGCACCCAATTTCATGGAATTAGAACAATTATTAATTTGAACCGTCGGGATCTTTTGTAATAACTAAATGATGTCATTCGAAACGATGTCCCGTAATTGTGGTCTCGGCCGATCGGATCGCCGGGATGTTTAGGGATCACTGCGGAATGAAACCCCGACCTTACCCTTCCGGAAGATCGGGTAACAAAACACGCGGATTACCTAAAACGTAACATATTCATCACAAATGAATTATGAATCAGCCGGGCCAGATATCGCTCCACAGGTGATCCTCGGTATGAATTATGCCCAACTTTGAGGTTTATGCGGGATATTAGAATTTAAGCTTACCTACTGGATATTTATACCTACGTATTTATCAATTTCAAATGACATAGCCCGAATTTGATGGAGGGCTACCCTAACAAAAGTAAAACAGTTTATATTTTGTAATCAGACAATATGCAATGATAGACAGATACCAGTTCGATTTTTTGTAACTTTCAGCTCACGTGATCATATAGATCACTAGGTTGTAAGTGATCACAGCAAACGCATAAGCTCTAAGCAGTGCACGATGTGTGCGTGTGAGTGCGAGTATTACCTGCATGCGTGTGCACGATGCGCGAGCTGTAGCGGGGCCCCGCGGCCGCCAGCACCGCCAGCGCCAGCGCCAGCGTCGCGCACCACGCCGTCCGCGCGCACTCCATGCGCCATCACGCGACGATTGGCTGCAACAGACGTTACCGTTCATCTACATGTCACCGCTAGTGTATCATGTACACTACCTAGGCAATGGGTATACTATACTGTGCCTGGCTCGATATGATTTGACTTGGCTGGTTTTTACCATCAAAACTAGCTTTTAGAAGAGGAAAATATCTCAATCTACAGATTAATGATTATAGGTACAGTAACCTGCGTATACTATGACATAAATAACGAGAGCGATAATATCAAGATCAAAGAAAGATTAAATATCGCGAAAGTATACTCGTATAATTCAAAGGCAATAAGTAAAAAACAAATCACAAGCCCCGACGCCATAAAGAGAAGACACCGGATTCAATTTGAAACGGACCCTTATATTATATTATAACGGACCTTTTTTACCGTCAACATAAATTGAACTAGGTCTACGGAGAGAGGTTCTGGGTCAGCTATGATTGCCGTTGAAGATTATAATCAAAGATGTAATCACCGAGGACTACACATTCACGTTCATGTTGTTGGAATAAATCATTTGATACATTGAAAAACGCACGACATATACTTGTTTAATTAAAATTCAGAATTATTAGCTTCCATATCGCCTGAGATCCTGTCTCCAGTCTACATGGGAGCTGATCTCAGAGAGGACTCCTTTTATTGCAACCAAACGTGGCTAAAAATCATCTTGATAAACAAAGCTTTCTATAAAAAGATCGCACTTAAATCGGTTCATCTGTTCGGCAGCCCTGACGCCGGCGCGCCGCAGCGGACACACACATACACACACACTTATGTCAAACGTATTACGCTACTCGTTTTTGCGACAGAGATTAAAAATGAGTGTATTCGCATCTAAAACTTCCCTCTCGAATAGTACTACAGTAATATTTACACTCGTCTGTATAGTACTGTATATGTACGGGTACGAGTATACGTACAGGTGCTGAATGTTGAAATGGGCTGGCTTTAGTGTAATCGTCTAAAGAAACGTGACTACCAATTATATTTATTGTGACGTCATGACGCTACATTTTATTATGACCCACATACCAAATATTACAGAAATATCATTTTATGCCGCTGTTTTATATTTACTCTAAATTAAATGAACAGGTGTGGCGATATGCCCCTTAAAGTATCCTATAGGAAAATGTTCCTAAGGAATTCCTAATGGAATGCCATAATAAACGAGAAGTATATTTTGATATACTTATATAAACCCACACACACTCTCTCGCACCAATCACCTCAATGACACCGCCCAGAATACTGCGCCCACTGACCTGGTCTCGCGGCCGCGCGGCCGGGGCAAATACGGCCATTACCAACTTGGCTCCAGCTTCGTTCAAAGTTAGAAAATAACCTTTGTCATAATTAGGCTTCTGGAATATATAGCTATCTCAAAGATGAAAGTTCAAACACATAATTTATTTTATAGCCAGTAAACACTTTGTCCGCCCCCGTAGTCGCCGGCAGCAGGCGGCACCCTCATGAAACACATTGAAACTTATTTATAATGTGACACTTCACAAAACTAACTAAACGAAGAGTCGAAATACCTTAAGATGCAAATACCTCTTTTGTCAACGTTCTGAACGCCGAATGCTTGTTGAAGCCCTTATAGAAAACTATTCCGTAGCGAGCCGTAACATTCTGAAGCACCGAAATATCGCGTTCGCGTAAAGTATTATTACAGCTATTTCAGTGAATTTATTTTTCACGAACTGATTTACAATCTGGAGGAGTCAGGTTCACTCGAGTCTCGAAGGTACAATTTCTTTCGGAGGATCGTATATTTCGTAATTTACATTTTTATTTATTTTTTAGTAACAGTAAGAAGAAAAACGAACAACAAGAGAATTTTAATAAAAGATTGGAGATCTAGACAAGTGCCACGCTTTCTCCAAGTTTTGTTAATCGTGGCTACGGACAAAAACAAATTAAGATATTATTGAAAAACGGAAAAGTTTACTAGAACAACACGAAGGCTACTTTGATTTCCAAGTGTTACTTAAAATTAAAAGCATCTGGACAGATCCTAACGTTTCCTGTAAATGACAAACGAATAAACAAGTCCACCCAAAAGGCCATCGGACCAAGAAATGTATTTGTTTCGTTCGAGACGGTCACTTGGATACTCCACGACACGATACACTTTTATTGTAAAGAAGACAGGCATTTATAATAATATGCTGAATTAAATAGTCCGTCTCCGCAATACGACCGATTGTCACATAGACGACGGTCGAGAGGCCGTTCGGTGTCGTAAAGACGATGGTGGTAATGACGTGGGTTCTGCTTTCGATTTTACTTATGTACGAATATCATCTATGTAGTACGAGTATATTATGTATTATCACTTTTTTCTTTCTCCCTTACAGAATGTCGACTACTTGTTGACTTTGTAAATTTTTCCAATGAAATAACTGTCTTGAAAGATGTACAATATGTTGATGGGGCAAGTGAAGTTAGCAACTATTCACTGAGTGCAAGTATCTACTGGTGCTGCCGTCAGAGTTCAATGATTGTTTACAAGGTTCAACAAAAGACAACATCAAACAATTTGTCATTAGAGACGACCCGCATTTTCCAACGACATCAAGATCCAATTTAGTTGTGTTAGAACTGAAAAGATAAATGACGTTCGAGCTTAATGGAGTACGCTGTCATGTTCCACGTTTCATGCTGGAGAGGAGACGAGGAGACGAGGAGACAAGATACACATCTCCCGGGGAAACTTCATCTATGTAATGATACGAGTAAAGTGTACGAGTTACAAAAGGTTCATGTTTTAGCATTTTATTACAGAGAACATTTAAAACTATACATATTGATAAAGCTGAACAGTATAATCAAATTGCCATCCGACATTTATAAAATATAGCGACTTGGAATTCGCTTACCGCTTACGGTTCGTCTCAGTGCTAAAAATTTAGTGACAAAGATAATAATATTGGAAAAGGATTTTTTTAGCAACCGAATATAACCTAATATATTAGCCCGAATTAGGAAGTTTAAATAAAATATATGTAAAATTATGTTTCGTACACAAAAATATTATAATTGAGTACGCCACCACACCAAACAAATCTATAACCAATCTTTATCCTAGTTTGCCAATACGTATTTTACAAGGCGTCTCAATGTACTCGTACATTAAATTTCACTACACTTACACAATTAACGACGGTACCGTGAAGCACCTCACTTGTTATTGGAGATTTCTGCTACATTGTTATCGTTGTGTTAACTCACACCTCCCGTCATGTAACGACGAGCCTCAAATTAATTACAGCGCAGGCTGGAGCTCCGACACCTGTTCCAGAGGCTTTGTTTGTGCCGCGATTTGAACAACAACTGAGCAGCACTCAGCTTACAATACACGCGTGGCTGGCGAGCTCGTGTTACCGGGAATGTTCGGGAAGCTCTTTACTGTGTCTCGGTAGCGTACGTCATAAACACTGGTTGAGATGATCTTCTTCAGACGTAAGGTTTTAAGATAGACAGTCAGTCAGAATTGGGTGCAGCAGTGAAAAAAATTTTTTCTAGTGCAGTATAAGTAGGGAGCTGCAGTAACTTTGGGGGTAAGGTGCTCCTTCCATCTTGAGTTCCAGCCAACCGCTCCTGCTCGTGATGCACCTTGCTGAACACGTGTCGTCTGCTCATTTTTCGGCTATTTCTATAAAAAAACAGTCTATCAGTTGAGGGTAATATCATATCCTTAGATACAAGACATGATTAATGTTTTTGTCTGTATGTCGATGATATACTTCATAAATCAGTGAATGTAATTTTCGAGGAAAAGGGCTACAGTAGCGTTATCTATATTTAAACAAAAAATTGGTCAACAAGCAACCACTCAATTCCGCAGAATAATAAAAATGTTATTGCAGGCTCGCTGCGTGATGCCGACTGCCGTCGTCGCTAGTTGAGCGAGCGACTTGTAGCTGTTAACCCAGTTGTAGAGCTAGAGCCTAGAGATTGTGTCGACATTTTCTTTTATTACGCCGCCCTGTTGGCTCGCAGGCTGGCGGCCGCGCGGCCATCGAGACCGTATTGCGGTAAACACACAATAATTCTCAAACGCTAACATGAGGTAGATAGATAAATATGGAATATCCGTCCGAATGTATTATCCTTTATCGTTTCGATGGAACGAAAATATAGCTTCCGTCCGATCGTAAACGTTGTAAAGGAAACCGCTCCGTCCAGTATACAACTCGGTATACGTTGCTTATGTTTCAGTTATTAACTTAAACAATATCGATGTAGCTTTCGTTTTTACACATTTCATTTACTTCAAATCGAAAACAAATTATCCAAACCATTGTTAGTAATGATGATAGTACTTCATTTTATTCCACCATGTAGTTGCATTAAGAACATTACTCGGACGATACATACTCGTAGATGACATTTAAAGATATTTGCAAACTAGGTGAGATAGAAATTCAACAATCCTCGAGTATAT